>SZWC01019600.1:0-48633 GCA_023375785.1 Penium margaritaceum
ATGAAGGTCAGGAAATACCTAGAACCTCCAAAGCTCTGGGTCTGCATCGGTCCACACAGGTCCGTGTGGACCAGCTCCAACACCTCCTTCGCACGCTCCCCTGCTCCAGAGAACGCCTCCCGGTGCTCCTTCCCCTTCAAACATCCGATGCACAACTGCTGTTCAAAGTTAGAGATGGTAGGCAGGTCACGCACCATCTGCTTTGCTTGAAGCTGCTGCAAGGCGCGCATGTCGATGTGGCCGTAGCGCGCATGCCAGATCTCGCCATCTGTCGCCTGCACCACTGCTGCAAGACTCTGCTCACGCGGGATCTTGGTTGCCCCCAGCAGGCGGTACATGTCGCCTTCCTTCACCGACCTGGCCAACTCCTCTCCTATTTCCTTGTCGAGGATGTAGCCATAGTCATCGTCAAAGACGACTCGCAGTCCTGTGTTGGTGAGAGAGGACACTGAGAGAAGATTGAACGCAGCATTAGGTACGTACAGCACGCCATGGAACACTCCTACTTCAATGCTACGCGGGATCTCCAACCACATCTCCACAATCCCAATCCCTTCAGCATACACCACCCGATCATCACCCAAAGCGATAGGACGGGGAGGGATGGACAGCAACTGCGTAAACCACTCCTTGTGGTGCGTCAGACTCTTCGTACACCCAGAGTCTTTGTACCACGCCAGATCCGCCTTCTCCTTCTGCGACATGTCAGACTTCGCCATGAAGAGGCGGTCGCGCACCTCCTTGGCCACGTTCATGTTGCCAAAATGGCGCATGCCGGTCTGGTTCTGCTGCTGCTGCTGCTCCTTCTGGTCCCTCTTGAACTTGAAACACTCTTTCTTGTAGTGCCCCTCTTTTTGGCAATAGTGGCACTTGCCCTTCTTCTTGCCTCTCTGCTGCCCGGACTGCTGCTGCTGCTGGTTGCGTGAGCCCATGGCCATGAAAGCTACTTCACTGTTGCTGCCGCCATTGCGCTTTGCTGCATTGCGACGCAATTCCACGTGCACCAGGTGTGTGCAGATGAAGTCGAGGTCAAGAGTTGGCTGGCACTCCAGCGTCTCTCGCACGCCTCCATCCCTTCACCAACCTACATTTTCAGCGCCATCATCTTTTCCTCCAAAAGCATGAGGAATGCAGGATCCTTGCTCTCATACTTCTTGCACAATGTGTCCCACCCCTCCTTTGCAGTAGCCTTGTCACTCACGTACTGAAGATGCGGGTTGGAGATGGTGTTGACAAGCAACCTATAGGCCTGCCTGTCCTTCTTCTTCCACTCCTCATACGTCGCTGGTACAGCTGCAGAAGAACCCGCATCAGCTGCACCCTTTTGCGGCGTCTTCCCCGCCACCACCTGNGAGGCGGGTACGGATCTTCCAAAACGTGAAGTTGGCGCGTCCCTCCAGCCTCTCAAAAGGCTGGGCTGCTGTCACAACGCCAGCTGCTGCCATTTTGAGCCTTGGTGATGCTCAGCGCTGCCCTTGGATGGCGGCGCTACCCCTGCTTCTGCTGCTGCTTCTAGTAGAAATCTGTCTGACAGAAAATGGACTGTAGATTCCAGCAGACTGGGAATTTAAAAAAACTGAGCACACCACTGGAAAATTCAGCTCAAAACCTTTCAGATCGACCCATAAAACAGGGTCATCAACAGGGGATTTCAAAAGATATGCCCTCTTGAAAACAGGGTATGCTTCTGCTCCTACTCCAACTCAGGCCAGCCAGCTTGTAAACGGCGTTTCTCCCAAACGAATCGATGGAATGCAAATATTTTTGCACCAATGGAAAGCTTAGGAAAAAAACTACAATTCGCATGTGCCACTTTTTAAATTTGACAAAGAAACGAGAGAGTTATGGTCATCACAAGGCGACAGTCTTACTCATAGAGAAGAGTGTAGCCCTGGCCGACCTCGTTTTGAGCATAACTCTCAATCCGACCGTTGGANTTGGGCTCGTTGAAAAGCTTGTCTTCTGAACGTGAAGATCCAGTGGTCGATTGTCAAATTTGGTGAAGGTTTTACTTCAACCCGTCACTCTCAAAGTGACGGCCTGTGCTGGCTAAAAGTGGCAGAACTTGGCTCTGATACCAAATGTTGGAAATGGAGGAGAGAGGGAGCCTTGGAACAGCGAGCATGTGTGATTGGAAGGGCATCACTTGTGCTGAAGAATGGTTGTTCAATCACTCAAAATGATGGAGTACATATAGAGCTAGAGCTTGGGCAAAACAGCCCTCTCACAAGCCACACCACTTAGCCATTGAGGCTAAGGCTCACACACTAGAGTCCACAATCTCACACAAGGGAGGAAATCAGCCTAGCAATCAGGCTGACCACTCACACACGACCTAGAGAGCTAGAGAATGCTCTCATGGCACACTCCTAGTGGTGACATAACCCACAAACCCATGGAGAATGGCCATGTGTCAATGGCTAGCACACAAGGATCTCACCTCACCTAAAAAGCAAGGAGAGGTACCTTTATCCTAGTCAGCACACTTTGACAAGGCAATCCTAAGACCAAGGACCTTTTTGGATATTTCTCCCATCAGGTCTTGACCCTGGACCTCTTGCCTTTTTCTTTTCTCATCGACGGTCTATGACCCCCGAAACTTCAAAAATTCATATCTCCCAATCCGACCGTTGGATCGGCCTCAAACTTGGACCGTAGACATTTTGCCACATGATCTTTCCAATGGCGATCGGAGCAGGCATCTGGTACTTTCCTGGAACTTGCTCCTGTGGACCTGAAATTAAGCCGGATGGCTCCCTTTCCAACACCGATATCCGGGTGACCATGGGCGATGGCTCCATGCCTTAGCCTGAGAAAAGAAAAAGGCAAGAGGACCAGGGTCAAGACCTGATGGGAGAAATATCCAAAAGGTGCTTGGTCTTAGGATTGGCTTGTCAGAGTGTGCAGACTAGGATAAAGGTACCTTTCCTTACTTCTTAGGTGAGGTGAGATCCTTGTGTGCTAGCCATGGACACATGGCAATTCTCCATGGGATTGTGGGTTATGTGACCACTAGGAGTATGCCATGAGAGCACCTTATAGCTCTCTAGGTCGTGTGTGAGTGGTCAGCCTGATTGCTAGGCTGATTTCCTCCCTTGTGTGAGATTACGGACTCTAGTGTGTGAGCCTTAGTCCCTATGGCTAAGTGGTGTGGCTTGTGAGAGGGCTGACTTACCCAAGCTCTAGTTGTATATGTACTCCATCATTTTGAGTGATTGAATAACCATTCTTTAGCACAAGTGATGCCCTTCCAATCACATGTGCTCGCTACTCCAAGGCTCTCTCTCTCCTCCAGATCCAACATTTGGTATCAGAGCCAAGTTATGCCACTATCAGCCAGCACAGGCCGTCACTTTGAGAATGACGGGATGGGGTGAAACCTTTACTAGATTTGACAATCGACCACTTGATCTTCAAAATCAAGAGACCAACTATTTTATCGAGCTCACAATCGCGAAGATCCAATGGTTGGATTGAGAGTTATACTCAAAATGAGGTCGGCAAGGATTACCTTCTTCTGTATGAGTAAGGCTGTCGCCTTGTGATGACCATAACTCTCTTGCTTCTTTGTCAAATTTTATAAGTGGCACATGCAAATTGTAGTATTTTTTCTAAGCTCTATATTGGTGCAAAACTGTTTGCATTCCATTGATTTGTCCGGGAGAACCGCCGTTTACAAGCTGGCTGGTCTGATTGGAGTAGGAGCAGAAGCATACCCTGTTTTCAAGAGGGCATATCTTTTAAAATCCCCTATTGATGACCCTGTTTTATGCGTTGATCTGAAATTTTTTGAGCTGAATTTTCCTGTGCTGGGGTCTGTTCTTTCAAAATTCCTAGTCTGTAATCATCTACAGTCCATTTTCTGTCAGACAGATTTCTGGCAGAAGTAACAACAGAAGCAGGGGTAGCGTCGCCATCCAAGGGCAGCGCTGAGCATCACCAAGGCTCAAAATGGCAGCAGCTGGCGTTGTGACAGCAGTCCAGCCTTTGGAGAGGCTGGAGTGACGCGCCAACTTCACATTTTGGAAGATATGTACCCGCCTCCTTTTTGAGGAGAGGGGCTTGTGGGAGGTGGTGAGCGGCGACAAGCCGGCTCCAGTACCACAGGCAAAAGGCATCATCGCAGCGCAGGTGGTGGCGGGGAAGACTCCGCAAAAGAGTGTAGCTGATGCGGCTTCTTCTGTAACTATACCAACGGTGTACAAGGAGTGGAAGAAGAAGGACAAGAAGGCCTACAGGTTGCTTGTCAACACCATCTCCAACCCGCATCTTTAGTACGTGAGTGACAAGGCTATTGCAAAGGAGGATTAGGATACGTTGTGCAAGAAGTATGAGAGCAAGGATCCTGCATTCCTCATGTTTTTTTAGGAAAAGATGATGGCGCTGAAAATGCAGAATGGTGAAGGGATGAAGGCGTATCTGGACAGGACAAAGTAGGTGGAGAAGTAGCTGAGAGCGGTCGATAACCCTGTGGAAGAGACGCGCTTCATCCTCCTCTTGTTGAGGGGACTTCCAACCAGCTACGACACGGTGCGAGAGACGCTGGAGTGCCAGCCAACTCTCGATCTCGACTTCATCTGCACTCACCTGGTGCAGGTGGAATTGCGTCACAATACAGCAAACCGCAATGGCGAGGGCAGCAGTGAAGCAGCTTTTGTGGCCACGAGCTCATGCAACCAGCAGCGGCATCAGTATTTCGGACAGCACAAAGGAAGAAAGAAAGGCAAATGCCACTACTGCCGGAAAAAGAGACACTACAAAAAGGAGTGGTCAGCAATACACTGGTCAGAAACATACTGGTCAGAAATTCAAGAGGGACCAGAAGGAGCAGCAGTAGCAGCAGTCATCGGAGCAGCAGCAGCAAAAGCAGTAGCAGCAGCAGCAGTAGTCACAGCACCGTTAGTAGCAGCAGCTACAGCAGCAAAACCAGGCTGGTGTGCGCCACTTTGGCAACATGAATGTGACCAAGGAGATGCGCGACCGTCTCTTCATGGCAAAGTCTGACATGTCGTAGGTGGAAAAGGCGAATCTTGCATGGTACAAGGACTCAGGGTGTACCAAGAGCCTCACACATCACAAGGAGTGGTTTACACAGCTGCTGTCCATCCTTCCCTATCCTATCCCTATGGGTGATGATCGAGTGGTTTATGTTGAGAGGATTGGGATTGTGGAGATGTGGTTGGAGACCCCACGTGGCATTGAAGTAGGAGTATTCCATGGCGTGCTGTATGCACCTGATTTTGCATTCAACCTCCTCTCAATCTCCTCTTTTACAAACACAAGACTGCGCGTCGTCTTCGATGATGACTATGGCTACATCTTCAACAAGGATACACGAGAGGAGTTGGCCAGGTCGGTCAAGGAGGGCGACATGTACCACCTGCTGGGCGCGACCAAGATCCCGCGTGAGCAGAGTTTTACAGTAGTGGTGCAAGCGACAGATCGCGAGATCTGGCATGCGCGCTACGACCACATCGGCATGCGCGCCTTGTAGCCGCTTCAAGCAAAGCAGATGGTGCGTGACCTATCTACCATCTCTAACTTTGAACACCAGTTGTGCATCGGCTGTTTGGAGGGGAAGTAGCAACGGGAGGCATTCTCTTTAGCAGGGGAGCGTGCGAAGGAGGTGTTGGAGCTGGTCCATACGGACTTGTGCGGACCGATGCGGACCCAGAGCTTGAGAGGCTCTAGGTATTTCCTGACCTTCATTGATGATGTCAGCCGTTATACTGTTGTGTACTTCCTTCCTTCCAAGGACCAGTGCTTTGACAGGTTCAAGGAGTTCAAGGCCATGGTGGAGAGCCAGACTGGCAAGAAGATCAAGGCGTTGCGCAGCGATCACGGTGGAGAGTACCTAAGCAAGGAGTTTCAGGACTACCTCGCAGTAGCTGGCATCAAGGTGCAGCAAACTGCGCCGTACTCACCGCAACATAACGGTTTAGAACACACGAACCGTACCATTATGGAGTCGACGCGCTCCATGTTGCACGCGGCTCGGCTGACCTACGATTTCTGGATTGAAGCCGTGAGCAATGCGGTCTACATCAAGAACCGCAGTCCAACTAAGGCACTCGAGCAAATGACGCCGTACGAGGCGTGGTTCGGCAAGAAACGGAATGTGGGTCATCTCTGAGCATTTGGCAGTCTGGCGCACATGCACGTGTCCAAGGAGAAGCGGTAGAAATGGGACGCAAAGAGTGCGCAGATGCTGATGATTGGCTACGACGTGGCAAGCAAGGCCTATTGCCTCTACGAGAGGGATACATGCTATCTCATCATCTCCAGGGATGTCCTCTTCAACGAGAGTAACGTCATCAGCACCAACATTGTCTATGTAGAGGGAGCAGAACCAGGAGCTGACGAGACAGTGGGAGCAGGAATCCTTCCTAACCTAGTCTCCCCGATCCTTCTACTATGAAAGTGGGAGAATCACTCTACTCTCCCATATTTGATGCAACATATACAACAGCCTCATCGGCACAAGCAGAGGGAGATGTAGCACCACAAGCAGCAGCAGTTGTGCCAGTAACACCGAGCCAGCTGCCCGCTAACACTCCACCACCAGGTCATAGATAACCTCTTAGGGTGCGTTACAAGTCTGGTGAATGCGGCCATTTCCGAAAGCTGCACAAACAAGAACAGATGAACGTTGCAGTTGCAACAGATTCACATGAGCCAACATCATACAAGGAGGCCATGGCTGCACCGGATGCAGCAGATTGGGTACAAGTCGTATAGCAGGAGATACAATCGGAGGTGGATAACAGCATGTGGGAGCAGAGTGAGCGTCCACTTGAACGTAAGGTGATCAAGTACAAGTGGGTGTTGAAGAAGAAGCAAGGAGTAAATGGTAACCTGGAAAAGTACAAGGCGAGACTGGTCGCCAAGGATTACTTGCACCAGGAGGGCATCGACTACACAGAAACTTTTGCCCCTGTTGCAAAGTTTGCCTCTGTGGGCACGATCCTCTCTTTTGCAGCGGCTGAGGACTTTGAGGTTCACCACATGGATGTCAAAATGGCATTCTTGAATGATGACTTGGAGGAGGAGATCTACATGGAGCAGCTGGAGGAATTTGTCATGGATGGCCAGGAGCACCTGGTTTGCAAGCTGCAGATGTCGTTATACGGCCTCAAGCAAGCGTCGCCTGCATGGAACCAGAAATTGGATGCGGCGTTCTAGTACATGGGGTTCGAACGCAGTGAGTGTGACTACAACGTCTATCGCTGGCAGCATGGTCATGAGGTGCTCATCATCATTGTCTATGTGGATTATATGCTCCTCCTTTCCAACAACATTTGTGTACTACAGGAGTTCAATGAAGCCATGCAGGAGCGCTTCCAGACAACTGATTTTGGGGGGGCATCATACTTCCTTGGTATCCTGATAACGCATGACTGCAAATCACGCTCTCTCTCGCTGCAGCATAGCCGCTACATCAAGGATGTTTTGCAGCGGTTTGGCATGGCAAAGGCAAAACCCATCGACACGCCGCTGGAGACGCGGCAGTACCTTGTGAGCTTCAATGGCGAAATAAATGCAGCTGAGTGGCAGAAGTACCAGAGCACCGTCGGCAGCCTTATGTACCTGATGGTGGCAACCAGGCCGGACCTCGCACATGCTGTTAGCGCTATGAGCCAGCACATGGCAAACCCCGGACCTGAGCACCATAAGGCAGTGAAGCGGATCTTCCGCTACCTTGCTGGAACCATCAACATCGGCATCACCTACAACGACAATGACAACAGCATCATCGGCTACACTGATGCAGATTGGGCTTCAACCCCTAAAGACCGTGAGTCCATATCTGGACATGTATTCCTCATGAATAGTGGGGCCATTAGCTGGTACAACAAGCAACAGGTGGTCGTGGCCACATCACGCACGTAAGCTGAGTACGTCTCTCTCAGCTTTGGAGCCAACGAAGCAGTTTGGCATCAGCGTCTCATGGCAGAGTGTTGGATCTAGAGGAGAGAGGGAGCCTTGAAGCAGCGAGCATGTGTGATTGGAAAGGCATCACTTGTGCTGAAGAATGGTTTTTCAATCACTCAAAATGATGGAGTACATATAGAGCTAGAGCTTGGGCAAGTCAACCCTCTCACAAGCCACACCACTTAGCCATGGAGGCTAAGGCTCACACACTAGAGTCCATAATCTCACACAAGGGAGGAAATCAGCGTAGCAATCAGGCTGACCACTCACACACGACCTAGAGAGCTAGAGGATGCCTTCATGGTACACTCCTAGTGGTCACATAACCCACAAACCCATGGAAAATCGCCATGTGTCCANTTCAATCACTCAAAATGATGGAGTACATATAGAGCTAGAGCTTGGGCAAGTCAACCCTCTCACAAGCCACACCACTTAGCCATGGAGGCTAAGGCTCACACACTAGAGTCCATAATCTCACACAAGGGAGGAAATCAGCGTAGCAATCAGGCTGACCACTCACACACGACCTAGAGAGCTAGAGGATGCCTTCATGGTACACTCCTAGTGGTCACATAACCCACAAACCCATGGAAAATCGCCATGTGTCCATGGCTAGCACACAAGGATCTCACCTCACCTACAAAGGAGAGGTACCTTTATCCTAGTCAACACACTCTGACAAGGTAATCCTAAGACCAAGGACCTTTTTGGATATTTCTACCATCAGGTCTTGACCCTGGACTTCTTGCCTTTTTCTTTTCACAGGCTAAGGAATGGAGCCATCACCCATGCCCACCCAGATATCGACAGTCGATGACCCTCGAAACTTCGAAAATTCATATCTCCAAATCCGACCGTTGGATCGGCCCCAAACTTTGATCGTAGACATTTTGCACCTGATCATTCCAATGGTGAAGTGGGATTGACAATCGGAGCAGGCATCTGGTACTTTCCTAGAACTTGCTCCTGTATACCTGAAACTGAGCCGGATGGCTCCTTTCGCAACAATCTCCCACTTTGCCGTAGTTAGAGTGGGCTGAGTCCAGATGCCTTCATGCAGAACTGCTCCTTCTCAAGGATCACTAGCTTGGTCCAAAAATCAGCGACCTGCTTGCTTGCTGGAGAAAACTCCAGCTTGATAGCACCCTCCTGCACCATGTGCTTGATGAAATGATATGCGATGTCAATGTGCTTGGTCCATGCATGGTGCTCAGGATTCTTGGCGAGTGCGATTGCGCTCTGGTTGTCGACGCGCACAAGACCTGGAACTGTTGCACTCCTTCTCTCTGCCATGAGACGCTGAAGCCAAACTGCTTCCTTTCCTCCAAAGCGGAGAGAGACGTACTCTACTTCTGTGCTCGAGGTGGGCACGACCACCTGCCGCTAGCTAAACCAGCTGATGGCCCCACCATTCATGAGGAAGAAATGTCCAGATATGGACTTACGGTCCTTAGGGTTTGAAGACGAATCTGCATCTGTGTAGCCGATGATGCTGTTGTTGCCGTTATAGGTGATGCCGATGTTGATGGTTCTAGTAAGGTAGCGAAAGATCTGCTTCACAGCCTTCTGGTGCTCAGGTCCGGGGTTTGCCATGTGTTGGATCAGAGCGCTAAGAGCCTGTGCGAGGTCCGGCCTGCTTGCCACCATCAGGTACATGAGACTGCCGACGCCGCTCTGGTATTTCTGCCGCTCAGCTGCATCTGCTTCTCCACTGAAAATCACGAGGTACTTCCATGTCTCCAACGGCATGCCGATGGGTTTTGCCTCTGCCATGCTGAACCGCTGTAAGATATCCTTGATGTAGCGGCTCTGCTGCAGTGAGAGAGATCGTGATCTGCGGTCACGCGTGATCTGGATACCGAGGAAGTATGATGCCTCCCCGAGATCAGACATCTGGAAGCGCTCCTACATGGCTTCCTTGAACTCCTGCAGTACAGACATACTGTTGGAAAGGAGGAGCATGTCATCCACAAAGACTATGATGATGTGGATCTCATGCTCATGCTGCCAGCGATACACGCTGTAGTCACACCCGCTGCGCTCAAACCCCATGCACTGCAACGCCGCATCCAACTTCTGGTTCCAAGCACGCGACACTTGCTTGAGGCCGTACAGCGACTTCTGCAGCTTGCAGACCACGTGCTCCTCGCCATCCATGACGAACCCCTCAGGCTGCTCCATGGAGATCTCCTCCTCCAAGTCACCATTCAAGAATGCCGTCTTGACATCCATGTGGTGAACCTCGAAGTCCTCAGCTGCTGCATAAGAGAGGAGCGTGCGCACAGAGGCAAACTTTGCAACGGGGGCAAAAGTTTCTGTGTAGTCGATGCCCTCCTGCTGCGAGTAACCCTTGGCAACCAGCCTCGCCTTGTACTTTTCCATGTTACCATCTGCTCCTCGCTTCTTCTTGAAGACCCACTTGCACTTGATCACTTTACGTCCAGGTGGACGCTCAGTCAGCTCCCACGTGCCGTTGTCCAGCTGCGACTGTATCTCTTGCTGTACGGCTTGCGNCCAATCTGCTGCATCCGGTGCAGCCATGGCCTCCTTGTATGACGTTGGCTCATCTGAATCTGCTGCAACTGCAACGTTCATCTGTTCTGGTTTCTGCAGCATCCAGAAATGGCCGCGCTCACCAGGCTTGTAACGCACCCTAAGAGGGTACCTCCGACCTGGAGCTGGAGCGTTAGCAGGCGGCTGACGCGGTGCGGCTGGCACAACTGCTTCTGCTGGTGGTGCTACATCTCCCTCCTCTGCTTCTGCCGATGAAGCTGCTGTATCTGCTGCATCAGACATGGGAGAGTAGAGTGATTCCTTCACTGTCATAGTAGAGGAAGGATCGGGAGAAACTGGGTCAAGAAGAATTTCTGCTCCCACTGTCTCGTCAGCTGCTGTTTCTGTTGCCTCTTCACACACAATGTTGGTGCCGATGACGTTGCTCTCATTGAAGACGACATCCTTGGAGATGATGACGTGGCCTGTATCCCTCTCGTAGAGGCGATACGCCTTGCTTGCCACGTCGTAGCCAATCATCAGCATCTGCGCACTCTTCGCGTCCCACTTTTGCCGCTTCTCCTTTGGCACGTGCATGTGCGCCAAGCTGCCAAACGCGCGAAGATGACCCACGCTCGGCTTCTTGCCGAACCACGCCTCGTACGGCGTCATCTGCTCCAGCGCCCTAGTTGGACTACGGTTCTTGATGTAGACCGCAGTGCTCACAGCTTCAGCCCAGAAGTCGTAGGTCAGCCGAGCCGCGTGCAGCATGGAGCGCGCCGACTCCACAATGGTACGGTTGGCGCGTTCTGCTTCGCCGTTTTGCTGCGGCGAGTACGGCGCGGTACGCTGCGTCTTGATGCCAGCTGCTGCGAGGTAGTCCTGGAACTCCTTGCTTAGGTATTCTCCACCGCGATCGCTGTGCAGCGCCTTGATCTTCTTGCCGGTCTGGTTCTCCATCATGGCCTTGAACTCCTTGAACTTGTCAAAGTACTGGTCCTTGGAGGAAAGGAAGTACACAGCAGTGTAACGGCTGAAATCATCGATGAAGGTGAGAAAATACCTAGAGCCTCTAAAGCTCTGGGTCTGCATCGGTCCGCACAAGTCCGTGTGGACCAGCTCCAACACCCCTTTTGCACGCTCCCCTACTCCAGAGAACGCCTCGCGGTGCTGCTTCCCCTCCAAACAGCCAATGCATAACTGCTGCTCAAAGTTAGAGATAGTAGGTAGGTCACACACCATCTGCTTTGCTTGAAGCTGCTGTAAGGCGCGCATGCCGATGTGGCCGTAGCGTGCATGCCAGATCTCGCCATCTGTCGCCTGCACCACTACTGCAAGACTCTGCTCACGCGGGATCTTGGTCGCCCCCAGCAGGCGGTACATGTCGCCCTCCTTCACCGACTTGGCCAACTCCTCTCCTGTTTCCTTGTCGAGGATGTAGCCGTAATCATCGTCAAAAACGACGCGCAGTCCTGTGTTTGTGAGAGAGGACACTGAGAGAAGGTTGAACGCAGCATCAGGCACATACAGCACGCCATGGAACACTCCCACTTCAATGCCACGCGGGGTCTCCAACCACATCTCCACAATCCCAATCCCCTCAGCATACACCACCCGATCATCACCCAAAGCAATCGGACGGGGGGGAATGGAGAGCAGCTACGTGAACCACTCCTTGTGGTGCGTCAGACTCTTGATACACCCCGAGTCCTTGTACCACGCCAGATCCGCCTTTTCCTTCTGCGACATGTCAGACTTCGCCATGAAGAGGCGGTCGCGCACCTCCTTGGCAACGTTCATGTTGGCAAAATGGCGCACGCCAGTCTGGTTCTGCTGCTGTTGCTGCTGCTGGCGTTGTTGTGACTGCTGCTGCTGTTGCTGTGGAGATTGCTGCTTTTGTTGCTGCTGCTGCTGCTGCTCCTTCTGGTCCCTCTTGAACTTAAAGCACTCTTTCTTGTAGTGCCCCTCTTTCTGGCAATAGTGGCACTTGCCCTTCTTCTTGCCTCTCTGCTGCCCGGACTGCTGCTGCTGCTGGTTGCGTGAGCCCATGGCCATGAAAGCTGCTTCACTGTTGCTGCCGCCATTGCGCTTTGCTGCATTGCGACGCAATTCCACCTGCACCAGGTGTGTGCAGATGAAGTCGAGGTCGAGAGTTGGCTGGCACTCCAGCGTCTCTCGCACCGTGTCGTAGCTGGTTGGGAGTCCCCTCAGCAAGAGGAGGATGAAGCGCATCTCTTCCACAGGGTTGCCGGCCGCTCTCAGCTGCTTCGCCAGCTCCTTGGCCCTGTCCAGATACGCCTCCATCCCTTCACCACCCTGCATTTTCAGCGCCATCATCTTTTCCTCCAAAAGCATGAGGAATGCAGGATCCTTGCTCTCATACTTCTTGCACAATGTGTCCCACCCCTCCTTTGCAGTAGCCTTGTCACTCACGTACTGAAGATGCGGGTTGGAGATGGTGTTGACAAGCAACCTATAGGCCTGCCTGTCCTTCTTCTTCCACTCCTCATACGTCGCTGGTACAGCTGCAGAAGAACCCGCATCAGCTGCACCCTTTTGCGGCGTCTTCCCCGCCACCACCTGCGTTGTGGTGATGCCTTTTGCCTGTGGAACTGGAGCCGGCTCGTCGCCGCTCACCACCTCCCACAAGCCCCTCTCCTCCAAAAGGAGGCGGGTATGGATCTTCCAAAACGTGAAGTTGGTGCGTCCCTCCAGCCTCTCCAAAGGCTGGGCTGCTGTCATAACGCCAGCTGCTGCCATTTTGAGCCTTGGTGATGCTGAGCGCTGCCCTTGGATGGCGGCGCTCGCCCTGCTTCTGCTGCTGCTTCTGCCAGAAATCTGTCTGACAGAAAATGGACTGTAGATGCCAGCAGACTGGGAATTTTAAAAAACTGAGCCCACCACTGGAACATTCAGCTCAAAACCTTTCAGATCGACCCATAAAACAGGGTCATCAACAGGGGATTTCAAAAGATATGCCCTCTTGAAAACAGGGTATGCTTCTGCTCCTACTCCAACTCAGGCCAGCCAGCTTGTAAACGGCTTTTCTCCCAAACGAATCGATGGAATGCAAATATGATTGCACCAATGGAAAGCTTAGGAAAAATACTACAATTCTCATGTTTCACTTTTTAAATTTGACAAAGAAACGAGAGAGTTATGGTCATCACAAGGCGACAGTCTTACTCATAGAGAAGAGTGTAGCCCTGGCCGACCTCGTTTTGAGCATAACCCTCAATCCGACCGTTGGATCTTTGCGATCTTGGGCTCGTTGAAAACCTTGTCTTCTGAACGTGAAGATCCAGTGGTCGATTGTAAAATGTGGTGAAAGTTTCACTTCAACCCGTCACTCTCAAAGTGACGGCCTGTACTAGCTAAAAGTGGCAGAACTTGGCTCTGATACCAAATGTTGGAAATGGAGGAGAGAGGGAGCCTTGGAGCAGCGAGCATGTGTGATTGGAAGGGCATCACTTGTGCTGAAGAATGGTTGTTCAATCACTCAAAATGATGGAGTACATATAGAGCTAGAGCTTGGGCAAGTCAGCCCTCTCACAAGCCACACCACTTAGCCATGGAGGCTAAGGCTCACACATTAGAGTCCACAATCTCACACAAGGGAGGAAATCAGCCTAACAATCAGGCTGACCACTCACACACGACCTAGAGAGCTAGAGAATGCTCTCATGGCACACTCCTAGTGGCCACATAACCCACAAACCCATGGAGAATCGCCATGTGTCCATGGCTAGTACACAAGGATCTCACCTCACCTAAAAAGTAAGGAGAGGTACCTTTATCCTAGTCAGCACACTCTGACAAGGCAATCCTAAGACCAAGGACCTTTTTGGATATTTCTCCCATCAGGTCTTGACCCTGGACCTCTTGCCTTTTTCTTTTCTCAGGCTAAGGCATGGAGCCATCACCCATGCCCACCCAGACATCGACGGGCCATGACCCCCGAAACTTCAATAATTCATATCTCCCAATCCGACCGTTGGATCGGCCTCAAACTTGGACCGTAGACGTTTTGCCACATGATCTTTCCAATAAAGAAGTCGGATTGGCGATCGAAGCAGGCATCTGGTACTTTCCTGGAACTTGCTCCTGTGGACCTGAAATTGAGCTAGATGGCTCCCTTTCCAACAGTATCCCTCTCGTAGAGGCGATATGCCTTGCTTGCCACGTCGTAGCCAATCATCAGCATCTGCGCACTCTTTGCATCCTATTTCTGCCGCTTCTCCTTTGGCACGTGCATGTGCGCTCGGCTGTCAAATGCTCGAAGATGACCCACGCTCGGTTTCTTGCCGAACCACGCCTCATACGGCGTCATCTGCTCCAGCGCTTTAGTTGGACTACGGTTCTTGATGTAGACCGCAATGCTCACGGCTTCAGTCAGAAGTTGTAGGTCAGCCGAACCGCATGCAGCATGGAGCGCGCCGACTCCACAATGGTACGGTTGGCGCGTTTTGCTACACCGTTCTACTACGGCAAGTACGCCGCAGTACGCTGCGCCTTGATGCCAGCTGCTAGGAGGTAGTCTTGAAACTCCTTGCTCAGGTACTCTCCACCGCGGTCGCTGCGTAGCGCCTTGATCTTCTTACCAGTCTGGTTCTCCACCATGGCCTTGAACTCCTTGAACCTGTCAAAGTACTGGTCCTTGGAAGGAAAGAAGTACTCAATAGTGTAACGGCTCAAATCATCAATGAAGATTAGGAAATACCTAAAGGCTCCTAAGCGCTGGGTCTGCATCGATCCGCAGAAGTATGTGTGGACCAACTTGAACACCTCCTTTGCACGCTGCCCTGCTCCAAAGAATGCCTCCTTGTGCTGCTTTCCCTCCAAACAGCCGATGCATAACTGCTACTCAAAGTTAGAGATGATAGGCAGGTCACGCACCATCTGCTTTGCTTGAAGCTGCTGCAAGGCGCGCATGGCGATGTGGCTGTAGCGCGCATGCCAGATCTTGCCATTTGTCGCCTGTACCACAGCTACAAGACTCTACTCACGCGGGATCTTGGTTGCGCCGAGCAGGCGGTACATGTCGCCCTCCTTCACTGACCTGGCCAACTCCTCTCCAATATCCTTGTTCAGGATGTAGCCATAGTCATCATCGAAGACGACGCGCATTCCTGTGTTTGTAAGAGAGGAGACTGAGAGGAGGTTGAATGCAGCATTAGGTACATACCGCACGCCATGGAACACTCCCACTTCAATGCCACGTGCGGTCTCCAACCACATCTCCACAATCCCAATCCCCTCAGCATACACCACCCGATCATCACCCGTAGCGATAGGACGGGCATGGATGGACAGCAGCTGTGTAAACCACTCCTTGTGATGTGTGAGGCTCTTGGTACAACCTGAGTCCTTGTACCATGTGAGATCCGCCTTCTCCACCTGCAACATGTCAGACTTCGCCATGAAGAGATGGTCGCGCACCTCCTTGGCCACATTCGTGTTGTCAAAGTGGCACACACCAGCCTGGTTTTGTTGCTACTGCTGCTGCTCCTGACGCTGCTGTGACTGTTACTGCTGCTGCTGCTTTTGGGGCTGCTGCTGTGATAACTGTTGCTGCTGCTGCTCCTTCTGGTCCCTCTTGAGCTTAAGTTCTCCTTTTTGTAGTGTCCCTCTTTCTGGCAGTAGTGGCATTTGCCTTTCTTTCTGCCTTTCTGCTGCCCAGACTACTGCTGTTGTTGGTTGCGTGAGCCCATGGCCATGAAAGGTGCTTCACTACTGCTGCTGCCGCCATTGCGCTTTGCTGCATTGCGACGCAGTTCTCCCTGCACCAAGTGTGTGTTGATGAAGTCGAGGTCGAAAGTCGGCTCGCACTCCAACGTCTCTCGCACCGTGTCGTAGCTGGTTGGGAGTCCCCTGAGCAAGAGGAGGATGAAGCGCGTTTCTTCCACATGGTTGCCGGCCGCTCTCAACTGCTTCGCCAGCTCCGTTGCCCTGTCCAGATACGCCTCCATCCCTTTCGCCACCCTGCATTTTCAGCGCCATCATCTTTTCCTCCAAAAGCATGAGGAATGCAGGATCCTTGCTCTCATACTTCTTGCACAACGTGTCCCACCCCTCCTTTGAGTAGCCTTGTCACTCACGTACTGAAGATGCAGGTTGGAGATGGTATTGACAAGCAACCTATAGGCCTGCCTGTCCTTCTTCCACTCCTTATACACCGTAGGTACAGTTGCAAAAGAACCCGCATCAGCTGCACCCTTTTGCGGCGTTTTCCCCGCCACCACCGACGCTGCGGTGATGCCTTTTTCCTATGGACCTGGAGCCGGCTCGTCGCCGCTCACCACCTCCCACAAGCCCCTCTCCTCCAAAAGGAGACGGGTACAGATCTTCCAAAACGTGAAGTTGGCGCATCCCTCCAGCCTCTCCAAAGGCTTGGCTGTTGTTACAACACCAGCTGCTACCATTTTCAGCCTTGGTGATGCTCAACCCTGCCCTTGGATGGCGGCGTTACCCCTGCTTCTACTGCTGCTTCTGCCAGAAATCTGTCTGAGAGAAAATGGACTTTAGATGCCAGTAGACTAGGAATTTTGAAAAACTGAGCCACCACTGGAAAATTCAGCTCAAAACCTTTCAGATCGACCCATAAAACAGGAGAACCAAAAGATATGCCCTGTTGAAAAGAGGGTATGCTTCTGCTCCTACTCCAACTCAGACCAGCCAGCTTGTAAATGACGTTTCTCCCAAAGGAATCAATGGAATGCAATACTTTTGCACCAATGGAAAGCTTAGGAAAAATACTAGAATTCTTATGTCCCACTTTTTTAATTTGATAAAGAAACGAGAGAGTTATGGTCATCACAAGGCGACAGTCTTACTCATAGAGAAGAGTGTAGCCCTGGCCGACCTCGTTTTGAGCATAACTCTCAATCCGACAGTTTGATCTTCGCGATCTTGGACTCGTTGGAAAGCTTGTCTCTTGAACTTGAAGATCTTGTGGCCGATTGTCAAATCTGGTGAAGACTTTAGTCCAACCCGTCACTCTCAAAGTGACGGCCTGTGCTGGCTGAAAGTGGCAGAACTTGGCTTTGATACCAAGTGTTGGATCTGGAGGAGAGAGGGAGCCTTGGAGCAGCGAGCATGTGTGATTGGAAAGGCATCACTTGTGCTGAAGAATGATTGTTTAATGACTCAAAATGATGGAGTACATATAGAGCTAGAGCTTGGGCAAGTCAGCCCTCTCACAAGCCACACCACTTAGCCTTGGAGGCTAAGGCTCACATTCTAGAGTCCATAATCTCACACAAGGGAGGAAATCAGCCTAGCAATCAGGCTGACCACTCACACACAACATAGAGAGCTAGAGGATGCTCTCATGGCACACTCCTAGTGGTCACATAGCCCACAAACCCATGGAGAATCGCCATGTGTCCATGGCTAGCACTCAAGGATCTCACCTCACCTAAAAAGTAAGAAGAGGTACCTTTATCCTAATCAGCACACTCTGACAAGGCAATCCTAAGATCAAGGACCTTTTAGGATATTTCTCCCATCAAATCTTGATCCTGGAATTCTTGCCTTTTTCTTTTCTCAGGCTAAGGAATGGAGCCATCACCCATGCCCACCCACACATCGACGGTCCATGACCTCCGAAACTTCGAAAATTCATATATCCCAATCCGACCTCTGGATCGGCCTCAAACTTTGACCGTAGACATTTTGCCACCTGATCTTTTGAATGATGAAGTTGGATTGACCATCGGAGCAAGAATCTGGTACTTTCCTGGAACTTGCTCCTATGGACCTGAAACTCAGCAGGATGGCTCCTTTCCCAACACAGAGATGACTAGGAGTGCAGCAGTTCCTGTTCTTGTGCGCGTTGACAACCAGAGCACAATCGCACTCACCAAGAATCCTGAGCACCATGCATGCACTAAGCACATTGACATCGCATATCACTTCATCAGGCATATGGTGCAGGAGGGTACTATCAATGTGGAGATTACTCCAACCAGCAAGCAGGTAACTCATTTCTACACCGTGAGAAGCAGCAAATTTGTATGAAGGCATGTGGACTCAATCCACTCTGACTGCGGCAAAGTAAGAGATTGTTAGAAAAGGAGCCATCTGGCTCAGTTTCAAGTCCACAGGAGCAAGTTCCAGGAATGTACCAGATGAATTTTTCGATCGTCAATCTGACTTCATCATTGAAAAGATCAGGTGACAAAATGTCTACGATCCAAGTTTGAGGTTGATCCAACAGTCGGATTGGGAGACATGAATTTTTTAAGTTTATAGGGTCATCGATCGCCGATATCCGGGTGACCATGGGCGATGGCTCTATGCCTTAGCCTTAGAAAAGAAAAAGGAAAGAGGTCCACGGTCAAGACCTGATGGGAGAAATACCCAAAAAGGTCATTGTTCTTAGGATTGCCTAGTCAGAGTGTGCTTACTAGGATAAAGGTACCTTTCCTTACTTTTTACGTGAGGTAAGATCCTTGTGTCCTACGCATGGACACATGGGGATTCTCCATGGGAATGTGGGTAATGTGACCACTAGGAGTGTGCCATGAGAGCATTTTCTAGCTCTCTAGGTCGTGTGTGAGTGGTCAACCTGATTGCTAGGCTGATTTCCTCCCTTATGTGAGATTATGGACTCTAGTGTGTGAGCCTTTGTCTCCAATATTGGAACTTGAGGAGAGAGGGAGCCTTGGAGCAGCGAGCATGTGTGATTGGAAGGGCATCACTTGTGCTGAAGAATGGTTATTCAATCACTCAAAATGATGTAGTACATATAGTGCTAGAGCTTGGGCAAGTCAGCCCTATCACAAGCCACACCACTTAGCCATGGAGGCTAAGGCTCACACACTAGAGTCCATAATCTCATACAAGGGGAGAAATCAGCCTAGCAATCAGGCTGACCACTCACACACGACCTAGAGAGCTACAGAATGCTCTCATGGCACACTCCTAGTACTCACATAACCCACAAACCCATGGAGAATCGCCATGTATCCATGGCTAGCACACAAGGATCTCACCTCACTTAAAAAGTAAGGAGAGGTACCTTTATCCTAGTCAGCACACTCTGACAAGGCAATCCTAAGACCAAGGACCTTTTTGGATATTTCTCCCATCAGGTCTTGACCCTGGACTTCTTGCCTTTCTCTTTTCTTAGGCTAAGGCATGGAGCCATCACCCATGCCCACCCAGATATCGACGGTCCATGACCCCCGAAACTTCGAAAATTCATATCTCCCAATCCGACCGTTGGATCGGCCTCAAACTTGGACCGTAGACATTTTGCCACATNACCCACAAACCCATGGAGAATCGCCATGTATCCATGGCTAGCACACAAGGATCTCACCTCACTTAAAAAGTAAGGAGAGGTACCTTTATCCTAGTCAGCACACTCTGACAAGGCAATCCTAAGACCAAGGACCTTTTTGGATATTTCTCCCATCAGGTCTTGACCCTGGACTTCTTGCCTTTCTCTTTTCTTAGGCTAAGGCATGGAGCCATCACCCATGCCCACCCAGATATCGACGGTCCATGACCCCCGAAACTTCGAAAATTCATATCTCCCAATCCGACCGTTGGATTGGCCTGAAATTTGGGCTGTAAACATTTTGCCACCTGATCTTTTCAATGGTGAAGTCGGATCAACAATCAGAGCAAGCATCTGGTACTTTCCTGGAACTTGCTCATGTGGACCTGAAACCGAGCCGGATGGCTCCTTTCCCAACTATCTCCCACATTGCCGCAGTCAGAGTGGGCTGAGTCCAAATGCCTTCATGCAGAACTGCTGCTTCTCACGGGGCACTGGCTTTGTGCAGAAATTTGCGACCTACTCACTGGTTGGAGTAAACTCCAGCTTGATAGCACCCTCCTGCATTATGTGCTTGATGAAATGAGATGCGATGTCAATATGCTTGGTGCGTGCATGGTGCTCAGGATTCTTGGCGAGTGTAATTGCGCTTTGGTTGTCGACGCGCACAGGAATTGGAACCACTGCACTCCCACTCATCTCTGCCATTAGACGTTGGAGCCAAACAGCTTTCTTGGCTCCAAAGCTGAGAGATACGTACTCAACTTCTGTACTCGAGGTGGCCACGACCACCTGCCGCTTGCTGCACCAGCTGATGGCTCCACCATTCATGAGGAACACATGTCCAGAGATGGACTTACGGTCCTCAGGGTTTGAAGCCCAATCTGCATCTGTGTATCCGATGATGTTCTTGTCGTTCCGTTATAGGTGAAGCCAATGTTGATGGTTCCAGCAAGGTAGCAGAAGATCCGCTTCACAGCCTTCTGGTACTCAGGTACGGGGTTTGCCATGTGTTGGCTCACAGCACTAATAGCCTGTGCGAGGTCCGGCCTGCTTGCCACCATCAGGTACATGAGACTGCCGACGGCGCTCTGGTACTTCTGTAGCTCAGCTGCATTTGCATCTCCACTGAAGCTCACGAGGTACTACCGCGTCTCCAACGGCGTGCCGATGGGTTTTGCCTCTGCCATGCCGAACTACTGTAAGACATCCTTGATGTAGCGGCTCTGCTGTAGTGAGAGAGAGCGTGATTTGCGGTCACGTGTGATGTGGATACCGAGGAAGTATGATGCCTCCCCGAGATCAGACATCTGGAAGCGCTCCTACATGGCTTGCTTGACCTCCTGCAGTACAGACATGCTGTTGGAAGGAGGAGCATGTCATCCACATAGACTATGATGATGAGGATCTCATGCTCATGCTGCCAGCGATACACGCTGTAGTCACAGTCGCTGCGCTCAAACCCCATGCACTCCAACGCCGCATCCAACTTCTGGTTCCAAGCACGCGACGCTTGCTTGAGGCCGTACAACGACTACTGCAGCTTACAGACCAGGTGCTCCTGGCCATCCATGATGAACCCCTCCGGCTGCTCCATGTAGATCTCCTCCTCCAAGTCACCATTCAAGAATGCCATCTAAACATCCATGTGGTGAACCTCGAAGTCCTCGACTGTTGCATAAGAGAGGAGCATGCGCATACAGGCAAACTTTGTAACAGGGGCAAAACTTTTTGTGTAGTCGATGCCCTCCTGTTGCGAGTAGCCCTTGGCGACCAGCCTCGCCTTGTACTTTTCCAGGTTACCATCTGCTCCCCGCTTCTTCTTGAACACCCACTTGCATTTGATAACCTTACGTCCAGGTGGTCGCTAAGTCAGCTCCCACGTGCCGTTGTCCAACCGCGACTGTATCTCCTACAACTCGGCTTGCATCCAATCTGCTGCAACCGGTGTAGCCATGGCCTCCTTGTATGAGGTTGGCTCATCTGAATCTGCTGCAACTGCGACGTTCATCTGTTCTGGTTTCTGCAGCATCCAAGAATGGCCGCGCTTACCAGGCTTGTAATGCACCCTAAGAGGGTACCTGCGACCTGGTGCTGGAGCGTTAGCGGGCGGCATGCGCGGTGCTACTGGCACAACTGCTGCTGCTGGTGGTACTACATCTCCCTCCTCTGCTTCTGCCAATGAGGCTCCTATATCTACAACATCATACAGGGAAGAGTAAAGTGATTCTCCCACTCTCATAGTAGATGGAGGATCGGGAGAGACTGGGTCAGGAAGGATTTCTACTCCCATTGTCTCGTGAGCTGCTGGTTCTGCTGCCTCATCACAGACAATGTTGGTGTCAATGACGTTGCTCTCATTGAAGACGACATCTCTGGAGATGATGACCTTGCCTGTATCCCTCTCGTAGAGGCGATAGGCCTTGCTTGCCACGTCGTAGCCAATCATCATTATCTGCGCACTATTTGCGTCCCATTTCTGCTGCTTCTCTTTTGGCACGTGCATGTGCGCCAGGCTGCCAAATGCTCGCAGATGACCCACGCTTGTTTTCTTACCGAACCACGCCTCATACGGCGTCATCTACTCCAGCGCTTTAGTTGGACTGCGGTTCTTGATGTAGACCGCAGTGCTCACGACTTCAGCCCAGAAGTCGTAAGTCAGCCGAGCCGCATGCAGCATGGAGCGCGCCGACTCCACAATGGTAAGGTTGGCGCGTTCTGCTACACTGTTCTGCTGCGGCGAGTAGGGCGCGGTACACTGCGCCTTGATGCCAGCTACTGCGAGGTAGTCCTGGAACTCCTTGCTGCAATACTCTCCACCGCCGTCGATACGCAGCGCCTTGATTTTCTTGCCAGTCTGGTTCTCCACCATGGCATTGAACTCCTTGAACTTGTCAAAGCACTGGTCCTTGGAAGGAAGGAAGTACACAGCAATGTAATGGCTGAAATCATCAATCAAGGTCAGGAAATACCTAGAGCCTCCAAAGCTCTGGGTCTGCATCGGTCCGCATAAGTCCGTGTGGACTAGCTCCTACATCTCCTTCGCATGCTTCCCTGCTTCAGAGAACGCCTCGCGGTGCTGCTTCCCCTCCAAACAGCCGATGTATAACTGCTGTTCAAAGTTAGAGATGGTAGGTAAGTCAAGCACCATCTGCTTTTCTTGAAGCTGCTGCAAGGCACGCATGCCGATGTGGCTGTAGCGAGCATGCCAGATCTCGCCATCTGTCGCCTGCACCACTGCTGCAAGACCCTTCTCACGCGGGATCTTGGTCGTCCCCAGCAGGCGGTACATGTTGCCCTCCTTCACCGACCTGGCCAACTCTTCTCCTGTATCCTTGTTGAGGAGGTAGCCATAGTCATCATCGAAGACAACGCGCAGTCCTGTGTTTGTAAGAGAGGAGACTGAGAGGAAGTTGAATGCAGCATCAGGTACATACAGCACGCCATGGAACACTCCCACTTCAATGCCACGTGGGGTCTCCAACCACATCTCCACAATCCCAATCCCCCCACCCTACACCACCCGATCATCACCCATAGCGATAGGACGGGGAGGGATGGAGAGCAGCTACATAAACCACTCCTTGTGATGTGTGAGGCTCTTGCTACATCCTGAGTCCTTGTACCATGCAAGATCCGCCTTCTCCACTTGCGACATGTCACACTTTGCCATGAAGAGATGGTCGCGCACCTCCTTACTGCTGCTGCTGCTGCTGACGCTGCTGTGACTGCTGCTGCTGCTGCTTTTGTGTCTGCTGCTGCGATGACTGCTGCTCCTTCTCGTCCCTCTTGAGCTTAAAACACTCCTTTTTGTAGTGTCCCTCTTTCTGGCAGTAGTGGCATTTGCCTTTCTTTCTGCCTTTCTGCTACCCAGACTGCTGCTGCTGCTGCTGGTTGCGTGAGCTCCTGGCTACAAAAGCTGCTTCACTGCTGCTGCCGCCATTACGCTTTGCTGCATTGTGACGCAATTCCACCTGTTCCAGGTATGTGCAGATGAAGTCAAGGTCGAGAGTTTGCTGGCACTCTAGTGTCTCTCGTACTGTGTTGTAGCTGGTTGGGAGTCCCCTCAGTAAGAGGATGAAGCGCGTCTCTTCCACAGGGTTGTCAGTCGCTCTTAGCTGCTTCGCCAGCTCCTTTGCCCTGTCCAGATACGCCTCCATTCCTTCACCACCCTTCATTTTCAGCGCCATCATCTTTTCCTCCAAAAGTATGAGGAATGCAGGATCCTTGCTCTCATACTTCTTGCACAACATGTCCCACCTCTCCTTTGTAGTAGTCTTGTCACTCACGTACTGAAGATGCGGGATGGAGATGGTGTTGACAAACAACCTGTAGGCCTGCCTGTCCTTCTTCTTCCACTCCTCATACGTCGTAGGTACAGCTGCAGAAGAGCCCGCATCAGCTGCATCCTTTTGCGGTGTCTTCCCCGCCACCACCTGCGATGCAGTGATGCCTTTTGCCTGTGGAACTGGAGCCGGCTCGTCGCCGCCCACCACCTCTGAGAAGCCCCTCTCCTCCAAAAGGAGGCGGGTACAGATCTTCCAGAACGTGAAGTTGGCACGTCCCTCCAGCCTCTCAAAAGGGTGGGCAGCTGTTACAACGCCAGCTGCTGCCATTTTGAGCCTTGGTGATGCTCAGCGCTGCCCTTGGATGGCGGCGTTACCCGTGCTTCTGCTGCTGCTTCTGCCAGAAATCTGTCTGACAGAAAATGTACAGTAGATGCCAACAGACTCGGAATTTTGAAAAACTGAGCCTACCACTGGAAAATTCAGCTTAAAACCTTTCAGATCGATCTATAAAACAGGGTCATCAACAGGGCTTTGCAAAAGATATAACCTCTTGAAAACAGGGTATGCTTCTGCTCCTACTCCAACTCAGACCAGCCAGCTTGTAAACGGTGTTTGTCCCTAACGAATCATTGGAATGCAAATATTTTTGCACCAATGGAAAGCTTTGGAAAAATACTACAATTCGGATGTGCGATGTTTTAAATTTGACAAACAAAACGAGAGAGTTATGGTCATCACAAGGCGACAGTCTTACTCATAAAGAAGAATGTAGCCCTGGCCGACCTTGTTTTGAGTATAACTCTCAATCCGACTGTTGGATCTTCGCGATCTTGGGCTCCTTAGAAAGCTTGTCTTTTGAACTTGAATATCTTGTGGTGGATTGTCAAATCTGGTGAGGGTTTAACCCCAACCAGTCACTCTCAAAGTGACGGCCTGTCCTGGCTGAAAGTGGCAGAACTTGGCTCTGATACCAAATGTTGGAACTTGAGGAGAGAGGGAGCCTTGGAGCAGCGAGCATGTGTGATTGGAAGGGCATCACTTGTGCTGAAGAATGGTTATTCAATCACTCAAAATGATGGAGTACATATAGTGCTAGAGCTTGGGCAAGTCAGCCCTCTCACAAGCCACACCACTTAGCCATGGAGGCTAAGGCTCACACACTAGAGTCCATAATCTCACACAAGGGAGGAAATCAGCCTAGCAATCAGGCTGACCACTCACACACGACCTAGAGAGCTAGAGAATGCTCTCATGGCACACTCCTAGTAGTCACATAACCCACAAACTCATGCAGAATCGCCATGTGTCCATGGCTAGCACACAAGGATCTCACCTCACCTAAAAAGTAAGGAGATGTACCTTTATCCTAGTCAGCACACTCTAACAAGGCAATCCTAAGACCAAGGACCTTTTTGGATATTTCTCCCACCAGGTCTTGACCCTGGACCTCTTGCCTTTTTCTTTTCTCAGGCTAAGGCATGGAGCCATCACCCATGCCCATCCAGACATCGACAGTCCATGACCCCCGAAACTTCGAAAATTCATATCTCCGAATCTGACCGTTGGATCGGCCTGAAATTTGGATCGTAGATATTTTGCCACCTTATCTTTCCAATGGTGGAGTTGAATTGACGATCGGAGCAGGCATGTGATACTTTCCTGGAACTTGCTCCTGTGTATCTGAAACCGAGCCGGATGGCTCCTTTCCCAATATCTATGGCTAAGTGGTGTGGCTTGTGAGAGGGTTGACTTACCCAAGCTCTAGCTCCATTTGTACTCCATCATTTTGAGTGATTGAGCATCTGTTGTTCAGCACAATTGATGCCCTTCCAATCACACATGCTTGCTGCTCCAAGGCTCCCTCTCTTCTCCAGATCCAACACTAGTCAGTGTTGGCCCATAATCCTTTGTCAACTTGTATGAGGCGACTGTCTCGAAAACGAGTTTTGCACATGGAGCAAACTCCTGAGGCCTATACCAACCAATGCTTCTTTAGTGTTTTCCTACGGTGGACAACTCTGTTAGGAGTCTCAAAGGTAAGAACTGTACTCAATGATACGCAACTGACAGGTTCTTATAATCCTAGAGCCAGCTTCTAGCCTATGCGTACAATGGCTCCTTGGATGAGCCACTTTGGCGGTAATCTGGATTGCGTAATCCCCCCTGCCTACATGGCGCTCTCTGAGACCGCCAAGTGGTGCCACACACCAAGAAGGACCTTGGACTCTTCTAAGATGTCTTTTAGAAACATCATGTCACCCTTTTGGTCACAAAGAAAACTAGTCACTGGGCTGGGATTTGACCCAGCAACCTCTTGCTCCGGAGACTATCTCTGGAATATCTAAGCCACAAGGAGCTGTCCTACGTAGTGTTTGCTGGCTATACTATCCAGATTAGACCAAGGGAACTTGTTCCCAAGAAGCAATGCATGCCTTTTCTATCTCGACCANTTAGAAACATCATGTCACCCTTTTGGTCACAAAGAAAACTAGTCACTGGGCTGGGATTTGACCCAGCAACCTCTTGCTCCGGAGACTATCTCTGGAATATCTAAGCCACAAGGAGCTGTCCTACGTAGTGTTTGCTGGCTATACTATCCAGATTAGACCAAGGGAACTTGTTCCCAAGAAGCAATGCATGCCTTTTCTATCTCGACCAGACTTAAGGGACTTACTCCAAGGGAGTCGTACATGCCTAGTCCGTCCTGTTCCTATCTAAATATCAGCCATGGACAAGGAGAATATCATGTTAATACTTTCCACCAAAGGGAGACAACAAAGAACCATTGGTTGGTCTAAGTCTTAGGAGTTAGCTTCTCGCATGAAAGTGACCAGTTACTATAGACATCTTGCAAGGAAGTGATTGATATGATGTTCGCTGTATAGAATAGTAATTTTGAGGGTGATATCTTCTCCTAGTTGAAAAACCAAGAGTAGACGACAAGTGCCATTACTCTACTTTGTTGTTTGAGGCCACTTGAGAAGAAGAACACTAGTGAGAAAATCAATATATTATACGATAAACCCGATAGAGAATAATATAACAAAGATTTCTAGTACTATCTCACAACTCTTGACGTCAATACACAAAAAACCATGCCCTACTTGCTAGTACAAAATGGTGTTATAGAAGGTACAAAATACAGTCAGATCTTTGTTGAATTTGTACGCTTCTTACACATAGCTTGGCTCATGTATGACTTCAAGACCAAATTAGTAAATACTATAGAGCATGTCAAGAACTATTGTCCATTTTAAGGACTACAGTAGATGATGCAATCCAATATGTAGTTCTTAAAAGGCACTGTATGGATGACCTTCATGCATTTGGTATTTTGGTATACATGCACGTGTCCAAGGGGAAGTGGTAGAAATGGAATGCAGAGAATATGTAGATGCTGATGATGGAACTTGATGTGGGAAGTATAGCATATCGCTTTTATGAATGTGTTATTAGCCACGTCATCACCTCAAATGACATTGTTTTAAAAAAAAATGTCATTGGTACTTACATTGTTTGTGAATATATACTGGAACTAGCAAATAACAAAGTAGAAGAATAAGACATCCCTCTTGCTCTATTTCCTTGTTGAAGCACCACTAGTAGTAGTAGTTATACTAGCAGTACTGTGCTAGCTGAATTTCAATACTCTATTACCAGTGTCAACCGGCGTGAGACAACAGACTAGAAAACAAGGCCAACACGAAGACACTTTCCATCTGCTATGGGATTGCAACAAGAAGGATATGCTATAAATTGAGGAGTTCATATGAATGACTTTCTTGTAGTATTTCCTTGGTAACTGGTTACCTGGTCACTTTCCATCCGCTATGACATTGCAACTAATACTTCTTTAATGTCTGCCTTTGGTGGATAACTCTCTCAGGAATGCCAGAGGTAAGAATAGCTATCAATCAGAGGTAACAGACATGTATTTATTTCTCCAGTGTCACCCTCTAGTCTCGGAACTTTGTGGCTCCTTAGATGATTGACTTTGGAGAAAAATCTACATTGCATCATCTCCTCTACTTACATGGCACTCTCTATGACCGCCAAGTGGCGCCAGGGACCTTGCAATATTTTGAGATACCTCTTACATCCTTCTTATTCCCCTTTTGGTCATAAAAAAATCATTGGGCTGGGATTTGACCTAGTAACCTCTCGCTCTAAAGGCTAACTTTGGAATGTCTAAGTTACTGAGAGTTATTCTACGTAGTACTTGCTGGCTATAGTATCCAGTTTAGACCAAGGGGTCTTACTCGAAAGGAGTAGTGCATGCTTTGTCTATTTAGACACGATTTAGGAGATATACTCCAAAGGAACGGTGCATGCCTAGTCTGTCATGTACTTGTCTGAATACAGATATGGACAAGGTGTATATCAGATAAACAACCATGTCATAAGTATGTTCTCAGAAGACAGTAGAAATCTTATAATTATAACCATTTAAGATGCTACAAAACCTAGAACAAATGAAAGTCATAGGGAAAATAGATTTAGATGAGGCCATGGTTATACTTGATGAAGAAAATCAGAAGTAAGTTATAAACTAGGAGATATAGTTGCAATTCAACAATGACACGTGGGAGGTCACTGATATTAAACTAGGTGCACAATAATGAATTTCAAGGAGATATTCAAGGAAAAAAGGAGTAGAGAATAAATTGAAATATATGACAAAAGACTCATCACAAAATTCTACATGTAGCACGCTTGTATTGAATACACAGAGACTCGAGATCCAACTCATGGATGTCAAGAGGGTATTCTCTAATGGTTACTTGGAAGAGAAGATCTAAATGGAGTACTCAAAGTGGTTCATCATGGATGGCCACAGCTAATCAGTTTCTAAGCTATAGAAGCGCGGTAGTACATGGAGTTTTAGTATACTTAATATTACATGCATCATTGGCATGAGGTCCTTATTATCATTGTTCATGAGGATGACATGGTCTTCCTTTTTTACAAGATATCTGCACTAAAAGAATTCAAGGAGGGGATAGAGGAGCACTTCTAGATATTCAATCTGGGAGAGGCGTCATACTTCCTTAGCATCTAGATCATGCATGACCACAAATCATGATTGTTCTTACTCTAGGAAAGCCACTATGTCAAAGACATCTTTTAGCAGTTTGGCATGGGAAGAAGGCAAAATCCAAAGGTATGCCAATTGAGATGTAGCAATACACTATGAGCTTTAGCGGAAAAGCAAATATAGTTCAATATCAAAACTGTCAACAAGTCTGAGGCAACGGACTAGAAAATAAGACCAAATCGAATGGCACTTACCATTCAGTTGTATTATTTCAACGAGGAGGAGATATCATCCTTAGAAAAACGGGTTAAAACTGAGAAATTCATACGAATCACTTCGTTGCATCGTGTCCTTGGTACGTATTGGAACTTGAGGAGAGAGGGAGCCTTGGAGCACCAGGCATGAGGGATGGAAAAGGGCATTACATTTGCTAAAGAATGGTCATTGAATCACTCAAATGATAGAGGACATATAGAGCTAGAGCTTGGGCAAGTCAGCCCTGTCAGTAGCCTCACCACTTAGCCATGGAGGCTAAGACTCACACACTAGAGTCCATAATCTCACACAAGAGAGGAAATGAGCCTAACAATCAAGCTGACGACTCCCACATGACCCAGAGAGCTAGAAGACACTCTCATGGCACACTCCTAGTAGTCACATAACCCACAATTCCATGGATAATCGCCATGTCTCCATGACTAGTACACAAGGATCTCACCTCACCTTAAATGTAAAAAGAAGTACATTTTTCCTAGTAAGCACACTCTGACAAGGCAATCCAATAATCTAGGACCTTTAAGGATGTTTCTCCCATCAGGGCTTGATCTTCGACCTCTTACCTTTTTGGTTTCTCAGGCTAAGGCATGGAGCCATCGCCCATGGTCACCTTCAAACCAGCGGTCCATAACCCCGGAAATTTTGAAAATTCATACCTCCATCCGACCGTTCAATGGGCCTGAAACTTGGACCGTAGATAGTTTGCCACCTGATCTTTCCAATAAGGAACTGTGACCGACAACCGGTACATGCACTAGGTAGTTTCCTTGAACTTGCTCCTATAGACCTAAAACTCAGTTGGATGGCTGTTTTCCTAACAATCTCCCACTTTACTGCAGTCAGAGTGGACTGAGTCAACATGCCTTCATGCTCAATTGCTGCTTCTCACGGGTCATTTGATTGGTGCAAAAATCAGTTACCTACTCACTGGTAAGAGTAAACTCCAGCTTGACGACACCCTCCTACACCATGTGTCAGATGAAGTCATAGGTAATGTCGCTATGTTTGGTGCGAGCATGGTTATTGGCAAGTGCAATTGCGCTCTGGTTGTCAACGTATATAATAAGTGGAACCTATACACTCCCATTCATCTCCGCCATGAGACGGTGAAGCCAAACTACCTCCTTGGCTCAAAATCTGAGAGAAACGTATTAGCTTCCGTACTGGAGGTAGCCACAACCACCTTCTACTTGCTACAAAAGCTGATGGTGCCGCCATTCATGAGGAACGCATGTCTATAGATGGAGTTGCACCCATCAGGGTTTGAAGTCCATTCTTCGTCTGTGTAAGGGATGATGTTGTTGTTGTTGCCATTGTAGGTACTGCCGATGTTGATGGTTCCTACAAGGTAGCTTAAGATCAGCTTCACTGCCTTGTTGTACTCATGTCTGGGATTAGCCATGTACTAGCTCACAACGATGATAGCCTGTGCAAGGTCCGGTCTGGTTGCCACCATGAGGTACATGAAACTACCGACAGCGCTCTAGTAGTTCTGCTACTCAGCTGCATTTGCCTCTCCATTGAAGCTCACGAGGTACTGCCGCGTCTCTAGCGGCGTGACAATGGATTTGGCCTTTGCCATGCCGAACCGACTCTGCTGCAACAAGAGAGAGCGTGATTTGTGGTCACGCGTGATCTTGATGTCGAAAATGTATGACAACTCTGTGTAGTCGATGCCCTCCTATTGCGAGTAGCCCTTGGCGACTAGCCTCGCCTTGTACTTTTCCAGGTTACCATCTGCTCCCCGCTTCTTCTTGAACACCCACTTGCACTTGATCACATTATGTCCAGGTGGACGCTCAGTCAGCTCCCACGTGCCGTTGTCCAACTACGACTGTATCTCGTGCTGCACGGCTTGCACCCAATCTGCTGCATCCGGTGCAGCCATGGCCTCCTTGTATGACGTTGGCTGATCTGAATCTGCTACAACTGCGACGTTGATCTGTTCTGGTTTCTGCAGCATCCAGAAATGGCCGCGCTCACCAGGCTTGTAACGCACCCTAAGAGGGTACCTGCGACCTGGTGCTGGAGCGTTAGTGGGCGGCTGGTGCGGTGCTGCTGGCACAACTGCTGCTGCTGGTGGTGCTACATCTCCCTCCTCTGCTTCTGCCGATGAGGCTGCTGTATCTGCTACATCAGACATGGGAAAGTAGAGTGATTCTCCCACTATCACAGTAGAGGAAGGATTTCTGCTCCCACTGTTTCGTCAGCTGCTGGTTCTGCTGCCTCTTCACAGACAATGTTGGTACCGATGACGTTGCTTTCGTTGGAGACGACATCTCTGGAGATGATGACGTGGCCGGTATCTTTCTCGTAGAGGCGATAGGCCTTGCTTGCCACGTCGTAGCCAATCATCAACATCTGCGCACTCTTTGCTCTTATTTCTGCCGCTTTTCCTTTGGGCACGTACATGTGCGCCAAGCTGCCAAATGCTCGGAGATGACCCACGCTCGGTTTCTTACCGAACCACGCCTCGTACGCCGTCATCTGCTCCAGCGCCTTTGTTTGACTGCGGTTCTTGATGTAGACCGCAGTGCTCACGGCTTCAGCCCAGAGTCGTAAGTCAGCCGAGCCGCGTGCAGCATGGAGTGCGCCGACTCCACAATAGTACGGTTGGCGCGTTCTGCTACACCGTTCTGCTGCGGCGAGTACGGCGCGATACGCTACGCCTTGATGCCAGCTACTGTGAGATGGTCCTGGAATTCCTTGCTCAGGTACTCTCCACCGCGGTCGCTGCACAGCGCCTTCATTTTCTTGCCAGTCTGGTTCTCCACCATGGCCTTGAACTCCTTGAACCTATCAAAGCACTGGTCCTTGGAAGGAAGGAAGTACACAGCAGTGTAACGGCTGAAATCATCAATGAAGGTCAGGAAATACCTAGAGCCTCCAAAGCTCTGGGTCTACATCGGTCCGCACAAGTCCGTGTCGACTCGCTCCAACACTTCCCTCGCACGCTCCCCTGCTCGAAAGAACGCCTCGCNGCTGCACAGCGCCTTCATTTTCTTGCCAGTCTGGTTCTCCACCATGGCCTTGAACTCCTTGAACCTATCAAAGCACTGGTCCTTGGAAGGAAGGAAGTACACAGCAGTGTAACGGCTGAAATCATCAATGAAGGTCAGGAAATACCTAGAGCCTCCAAAGCTCTGGGTCTACATCGGTCCGCACAAGTCCGTGTCGACTCGCTCCAACACTTCCCTCGCACGCTCCCCTGCTCGAAAGAACGCCTCGCGGTGCTGCTTTCCCTCCAAATAGCCGATGCATAACTGCTGCTCAAAGTTAGAGATGGTAGGTAGGTCACGTACCATCTGCTTTGCTTGAAGTTGCTGCAAGGCACGCATGCCGATGTGGCCGTAGCGTACATGCCAGATCTCGCCATCTGTCGCCTACACCACTGCTGCAAGACTCTGCTCACGCGGGATCTTGATCGCCCCCAGCAGGCGGTACCTATCGCGCTCCTTCACCGACCTGGCCAACTCCTCTCCTCTATCCTTGTTGAGGATATAGCCATAGTCATCATCGAAGACAACGCGCAGTCTTGTGTTTGTAAGAAAGGAGACTGAGAGGAGGTTGAATGCACCATCAGGTACATACAGCACGCCATGGAAGACTCCCACTTCAATGCCACGTGGGGTCTCCAACCACATCTCCATAATCTCAATCCCCTCAACATACACCACCCGATCATCACCCATAGCGATAGGACGGGAAGGGTGTTGGATCTGGAGGAGAGAGGGAGCCTTGGAGCAGCGAGCATGTGCGATTGGAAGGGCATCACTTGTGCTGAAGAATGGTTGTTTAATCACTCAAAATGATGGAGTACATATAGAGCTAGAGCTTGGGCAAGTCAGCCCTCTCACAAGCCACACAACTTAGCCATGGAGGCTAAGGCTCACACACTAGAGTCCATAATCTCACACAAGGGGGGAAATCAGCCTAGCAATCAGGCTGACCACTCACACACGACCTAGAGAGCTAGAGAATGCTCTCATGGCACACTCCTAGTGGTCACATAACCCACAAACCCATGGAGAATCGCCATGTGTCCATAGCTAGCACACAAGGATCTCACCTCACCTAAAAAGTAAGGAGAGATACCTTTATCCTAGTCAGCACACTCTGACAAGGCAATCCTAAGACCAAGGACCTTTTTGGATATTTCTCCCATCAGGTCTTGACCGTGGACCTCTTGCCTTTTTCTTTTCTCACGCTAAGGCATGGAGCCATCACCCATGCCCACCCAGACATCGACGGTCCATGACCCGTGAAATTTTGAAAATTCATATCTCCTAATCCGACTGTTGGATCGGCCTCAAACTTTGACCGTAGATATTTTGCCACCTGATCTTTCCAATGGAGAAATCAGATTGACAATCAGAGCAGGCATCTGGTACTTTCCTCGAACTTGCTCCTGTGGACGTGAAACTGAGCCGGATGGCTCCTTTCCCAACAATCTCCCACTTTGCCGCAGATAGAGTGGGCTGAGTCCACATGCCTTCATGTACAACTGCTGCTTCTTACGGGTCACTAGCTTGGTGCAGAAATCAGCGACCTGCTTGCTGGTTGGAGTAAACTCCAGCTTGATAGCACCCTCCTACACCATGTGCTTGATGAAATGATATGCGATGTCAATGTGCTAGGTACGTGCATGGTGCTCAGGATTCTTGGCAAGTACGATTGTGCTCTGGTTGTCGACGCGCACAGGAACTGGAACCGCCGCACTCCTACTCATCTCTGACATGAGACGTTGGAGCCAAACTGCTTCCTTGGCTCCAAACCTGAGAGATACGTACTCAGCTTCTGTACTCCAGGTGGCCACGACCACCTGCCGCTTGCTGCACCAGCTGATGGCTCCACCATTCATGAGGAATACATGTTCAGAGATGGACTTACGATCCTCAGGGTTTGAAGCCCAATCTGCGTTTGTGTAGCCGATGATGCTGTTGTCATTGCCGTTGTAGGTGATGCCGATGTTGATGGTTCCAGCAAGGTAGCAGAAGATCCGCTTCACTGCCTTCTGGTGCTCTGGACCGGGATTAGCCATGTGCTGGCTCACAGCGCTCACAGTCTGTGCGAGGTCCGGCCTGGTTGCCACTATCAGGTACATGAGACTGCCAACGGTGCTCTGGTACTTCTGCCGCTCAGCTGCATTTGCTTCTCCATTGAAGCTCACGAGGTACTGCCGCGTCTCCAACGGCGTGCCGATGGGTTTTGCCTCTGCCATGTCAAACCGCTGCAAAAGATCCTTGATGCAGCGGCTCTGCTGCAGCGAGAAAGAGCGTGACTTGCGGTCACGTGTGATCTGGATACCGAGGAAGTATAATGCCTCCCAGAGATCAGACATCTTGAAGCGCTCCTGCATGCCTTCCTTGAACTCCTATAGTGCAGACATACTGTTGGAAAGGAGGAGCATGTCATCCACATAGACTATGATGATGAGGATCTCATGCTCATGCTGCTAGCAATACACACAGTAGTCACACTCGTTGCGCTCAAACCCCATGTACTGCAATGCCGTATCTAACTTCTGGTTCCAAGCACGCAACGCTTGCTTCAGGCCGTAGAGGGACTTCTGCAGCTTGCAGACGAGGTGCTCTTGGCCATCCATGACGAACCCCTCTAGCTACTCCATGTAGATCTCCTCCTCCAAGTCACCATTCAAGTATGCCGTCTTGACATCCATGTGGTGAACCTCGAAGTCCTCAGCTGCTGCATAAGAGAGGAGCGTGCGCACAGAGGCAAACTCTGCAACAGGGGCAAACGTTTCTGTGTAGTCGATACCCTCTTGTTGCGAGTAGCCCTTGGCGACCAGCCTCGCTTGTACTTTTCCAGGTTACCATCTGCTCCCCGCTTCTTCTTGAACACCCACTTGCGCTTGATCACCTTACGTCCAGGTGGACGCTCAGTCAGCTCCCACGTGCCGTTGTCCAATTGCGACTGTATCTCGTGCTGCACGGCTTGCGCCCAATCTGCTGCATCCGGTGCAGCCATGGCCTCCTTGTATGACATTGTCTCATTTGAATCTGCTGCAACTACGACGTTTATCTGTTCTGGTTTCTGCAGCATCCAGAAATGGCTGCGCTCACCAGGCTTGTAACGTACCCTAAGAGGGTACCTGCGACCTGGTGCTGGAGCGTTAGCGGGCGGCTGGCGCGGTGCTGCTGGCACAACTGCTGCTGCTGGTGGTGCTACATCTTCCTCCTCTGCTTCTGCCGATGAGGCTGCTGTATCTGCAACATCACACATGGGAGAGTAGAGTGATTCTCCTAGTGTCACAGTAGAGGAAAAATCAGGAGAAACTGGATCAGGAAGAATTTTTGCTCCCACTGTGTTGTCAGCTGTTGGTTCTGCAGCCTCTTCACACACGATGTTGGTGCCCATGACATTGCTCTCGTTGAAGACGACATCCCTGGAGATGATGACGTGGCCTGTATCCCTCTTGTAGAGGCTATACACCTTGCTTGCCACGTCGTAGCCAATCATTAGCATCTGCGCACTCTTCGCGTCCCACTTTTGCGGCTTCTCCTTTGGCACGCGCATGTGCCCCAAGCTGCCAAACGCGCGAAGATGACCCACGCTAGGCTTCTTGCCGAACCACGCCTCGTACGGCGTCATCTGCTCCAGGGCCTTGGTTGGACTGTGGTTCTTGATGTAGACCGCAGTGCTCACGGCTTCAGCCCAGAAGTCGTAGGTCAGCCGAGCAGCGTGTTGCATGGAGCGCGCCGACTCCACAATGGTACGGTTGGCGCGTTATGCTACCCCGTTTTGCTTCGATGAGTACGGCGCGGTACGCTGCGCCTTGATGCCAGCTGCTGCGAGGTAGTCCTAGAACTCCTTGCTTATGTATTCTCCACCGCGATCGCTGCACACGCCTTGATCTTCTTGCCAGTCTGGTTCTCCCTTATGGCCTTGAACTCCTTGAACCTGTCAAAGCACTGGTCCTTAAGGGAAAGGAAGTACACAGCAGTGTAACGGCTGAAATCATCAATGAAGATGAGAAAATACCTAGAGCCTCCAAAGCTCTGGGTCTGCATCGGTCTGCACAAGTCTGTGTGGACCAGCTCCAACACCTCTTTTGCACGCTCCCCTGCTCCAGAGAACGCCTCGCGATACTGCTTTCCCTCCAAATAGCCGATGCATAACTGTTGCTCAAAGCTAGAGATGGTAGGTAGGTCACGCACCATCTGCTTTGCTTGAAGCTGCTGCAAGGTGCGCATGCCGATGTGGCCGTAGCGTGCATGCCAGATCTCGCCATCTGTCGCCTGCACCACTGCTGCAAGACCTTTCTCACGCGGGATCTTGGTCGCCCCCAGCAGGCGGTACATATCGCCCTCCTTCACCGACCTGGCCAACTCCTCTCCTGTATCCTTGTTGAGGATGTAGCCACAGTCATCATCGAAGACAATGCGGAGTCCTGTGTTTGTAAGAGAGGAGACTGAGAGGAGGTTGAATGCAGTATCAGGTACATACAGCACGCCATGGAACACTCCCACTTCGATGCCACGTGGGGTCTCCAACCACATCTCCACAATCCCAATCCCCTCACCATACACCACCCGATCATCACCCATAGCGATAGGACGAGGAGGGATGGACAGCAGCTGCATAAACCACTCCTTGTGATGTGTGAGGCTCTTGGTACATCCTGAGTCCTTGTACCACGCCAGATCTGCCTTTTCCTTCTGCGACATGTCAGACTTCGCCATGAAGAGGTGGTCGCGCAGCTTCTTCGCAACGTTTATGTTGCCAAAATGGCGCACGCCAGTCTGGTTCTACTGCTGCTGCTGCTGTTGGCGTTGTTGTGACTGCTGTTGCTGTTGCTGTGGAGATTGCTACTTTTGTTGCTACTGCTGCTGCTGCTCCTTTTGGTCCCTCTTGAACTTGAAGCACTCTTTCTTGTAGTGCCCTTCTTTTTGGCAATAGTGGCAGCTGCCCTTCTTCTTGCCTCTCTGCTGCCCGGACTGGTGCTAGTGCTGGTTGCGTGAGCCCATGGCCATGAAAGCTGCTTCACTGCTACTGCCGCCATTCCGCTTTGCTGCATTGCGACTCCACCTGCACCAGGTGTGTGCAGATGAAGTCGAGGTGGAGAGTTGGCTGGCACTCCAGTGTCTCTTGTACCATGTCGTAGCTGGTTGGGAGTCCCCTCAGCAAGAGGAGGATGAAGCACGTCTCTTCCACAGGGTTACCGGCCGCTCTCAGCTGCTTCGCCAGCTCCTTTGCCCTGTCCAGATACGCCTCCATCCCTTTACGACCCTGCATTTTCAGCGCCATCATCTTTTCCTCCAAAAGCATGAGGAATGCAGGATCCTTGCTCTCATACTTCTTGCATAACGTGTCCTAGCACTCCTTTGTAGTAGCCTTGTCACTCAAGTACTGAAGATGCGAGTTGGAGATGGTGTTGACAAGCAACCTGTAGGCCTTCCTGTCCTTCTTCCACTCATATGTCGCTGGTACAGCTGCAGAAGAACCAGCATCAGCTGCACCCTTTTGCGGCGTCTTCCCCGCCACCACCTGCACTGCGATGATGCCTTTTGCCTGTGGAACTGGAGCCGGCTCGTTGCCGCTCACCTCCTCCCACAAGCCCCTTTCCTCCAAAAGGAGACGGGTACGGATCTTCCTAAACGTGAAGTTGGCGCATCCCTCCAGCCTCTCCAAAGGCTGGGCTGCTGTCACAACACCAGCTGCTGCCATTTTGAGCCTTGGTGATGCGCAGCGCTGCTCTTGGATGGCGGCGCTACCCCTGCTTCTGTTGCTGCTTGTGCCAGAAATCTGGCTGACAGAAAATGGACTGTAGATGCCAGTAGACTGGGAATTTTGAAAAACTGAGCCCACCACTAGAAAATTCACTTCAAAACCTTTCAGATCAACCCATAAAACAGGGTCATCAACAGGGGATTTCAAAAGAAATGCCCTCTTGAAAACAGGGTATGCTTGTGCTCCTACTCCAACTCAAACCAGCCAGCTTGTAAACGGCGTTTCTCCCAAACGAATCGATGGAATGCAAATATTTTTGCACCAATGGAAAGCTTACAAAAAATACTACAATTCGCATGTGCCAATTTTAAAAATTTGACAAAGAAACGAGAGAGTTATGGTCATTACAAGACGGCAGCCTTACTCATAGAGAAGAGTGTAGCCCTGGCCGACCTCGTTTTGAGCATAACTCTCAATCCGACTGTTGGATCTTTGCAATCTTGGGCTCGTTGCAAAGCTTCTGTCTTGCACTTGAAGATCCCGTGATTGATCCTTAAATCTGCTGAAGGTTTTACCCCAACCCGGCACTCTCAAAGTGACGGCCTGTGCTGGTTGGAAGTGGCAGAACTTGGCTCTGATACCAAATGTTGGGTCTGGAGGAGAGAGGGAGTCTTGGAGTAGCGAGCATGTGTGATTGGAAGGGCGTCACTTGTGCTGAGGAATGGTTGTTCAATCACTCAAAATGATGGAGTACATATAGAGCTAGAGCTTGGGCAAGTCAGCCCTCTTACAAGCCACACCACTGAGCCATGGAGGCTAAGGCTCACACACTAGAGCCTATAATCTCACACAAGGGGGAAATCAGCCTAGCAATCAGGCTGACCACTCACACACGACCTAGAGAGCTAGAGAATGCTCTCATGGCATACTCCTAGTGGTCACATAACCCACAAACCCATGGAGAATCGCCATGTGTCCATGGCTAGCACACAAGGATCTCACCTCACCTAAAAAGTAAGGAGAGGTACCTTCAACCTAGTCAGCACACTCTGACAAGGCAATCCTAAGACCAAGGACCTTTTTGGATATTTTTCCCATCAGGTCTTGATCCTGGACCTCTTGTCTTTTTCTTTTCTCAGGCTAAGGCATGGAGCCATCACCCATGCCCACCTAGACATCGACGGTCCATGACCCCTGAAACTTAAAAAATTCATATCTCCCAATCCGACTGTTGGATCGGCCTCAAACTTTGACCGTAGATATTTTGCCACCTGATCTTTCCAATGGTGAAGCCTGATTGACAATCGGAGGAGGCTTCTGGTACTTTCCTGGAACTTGCTCCTCTGGACTTGAAACTGAGCCGGTGGCTCCTTTTTCCAACAGAGGGATGGACAACAGATGCATCAACCACTCCTTGTGATGTGTGAGGCTCTTGGTACATCCTGAGTCCTTGTACCATGCAAGATCCACCTTCTCCACTTACGACATGTCAGACATGAGATGGTCGCGCACCTCCTTGGCCACATTCATGTTGCCAAAGTGGCGGACACCAGCCTGGTTTTGCTGTTGCTGCTGCTGCTGCTGACGCTACTGTGACTGCTCTTGTTGGTGCTGCTTTTGCGGCTGCTACTGCGATGACTGCTGCTGCTGCTCCTTCTGGTCCCTCTTGAGCTTGAAACACTCCTTTTTCTAGTGTCCTTTCTGGCAGTAGTGGCATTTGCCTTTCTTTCTGCCTTTCTGCTGCCCAGACTGCTGCTGCTGGTGGTGGTTGCGTGAGCTCGTGGCCACAAAAGCAGCTTCACTGCTGCTGCTGCCATTGCGATTTGCTGCATTGTGACGAAATTCCACCTGCACCAGGTGTGTGCAGATGAAGTCGAGGTCAAGAGTTGGCTGGCATTCCAGCGTCTCTCGCACTGTGTCGTAGGTGGTTGGGAGTCCCCTTAGCAAGAGGAGGATGAAGCGCATTTCTTCCACAGGATTGCCGGCTGCTCTCAGCTGCTTCGCCAGCTCCTTTGCCCTGTCCAGATACGCCTTCATACCTTCGCCACCCTACATTTTCAACGCCATCATCTTTTCCTCCAAAAGCATGAGGAAAATAGGATCCTTGCTCTCATACTTCTTGCACAACGTGTCCCACCCCTCCTTTGCATTGCCCTTGTCACTCACTGAAGATACGGGTTGAAGATGGTGTTGATAAGCAACCTCTAGGCTTGCCTGTCCTTCTTCCACTCCTCATGCACCGTAGGTACAGCTGCAGAAGAACCCGCATCAGCTGCACCCTTTTGCGGCGTCTTCCCCGCCACCACCTGCGTTGCGGTGATGCCTTTTGCCTGTGGAACTCGAGCCGGCTCGTCGCCGCTCACCACCTCCCACAAGCCCCTCTCCTCCAAAGGGAGGCGGGTACGGATCTTCCAAAACGTGAAGTTGGCGCGTCCCTCCAGCCACTCCAAAGGCTGGGCTGCTGTTTCAACGCCAGTTGCTGCCATTTTGAGCCTTGGTGATGCTCAGCGCTGCCCTTGGATGGCGGCGCTACCCCTGCTTCTGCTGCTGCTTCTGGCAGAAATCTGTCTGACAGAAAATGGACTGTAGATGCCATCACACTGGGAATTTTGAAAAACTGAGTCCACCACTGGAAAACTCAGCTCAAAACCTTTCAGATCGACCCATAAAACAGGGTCATCAACGGGGGATTTCAAAAGATATGCCCTCTTGAAAACAGGGTATGCTTCTGATCCTACTCCAACTCAGACCAGCCAGCTTGTAAACGGCATTTCTCCCAAACAAAGCGATGGAATGCAAATAGTTTTACACCAATAGAAAGATTAGGAAAAATAATACAATTCGTATGTGCCACTTTTTAATTTTGACAAAGAAACGAGAGAGTTATGGTCATCACAAGGCAACAGTCTTACTCATAGAGAAGAGTGTAGCCTTGGCCAACCTTGTTTTGAGCATAACGCTCAATCCGACTATTGGATCATTGCGATCTTGAGCTCGTTGGAAAGCTTGTTCCTTCAACTTGAAGATCTTGTAGTTGATTGTCAAAAATGGTGAAGGTTTCACCCCAACCCGTCACTCTCAAAGTGACGGCCTGTGCTGGCTGTAAGTGGCAGAACTTGGCTCTGATACCAAATGTTGGAACTTGAGGAGAGAGGAAGCCTTGGAGAAGCGAGCATATGTGATTGGAAGGGCATTACTTGTGCTGAAGAATGGTTGTTCAATCACTCAAAATGATGGAGTACATATAGAGCTAGAGCTTGGGCAAGTCAGCCCTCTCACAAGCCACACCACTTAGCCATTGAGGCTAAGGCTCACACACTAGAGTCCATAATCTCACACAAGGGGGGAAATCAGCCTAGCAATCAGGGTGACCACTCACACACGACCTAAAGAGCTAGAGAATGCTCTCATGGCACACTCCTAGTGGTCACATAACCCAAAAACCCATGGAGAATCGCCATGTGTCCATGGCTAGCACACAAGGATCTCACCTCACCTAAAAAGTAAGGAGAGGTACCTTTATCCTAGTCAGCACACTCTGACAAGGCAATCCTAAGACCAAGGACCTTTTTGGATATTTCTCCCATCAGGTCTTGACCCTGGACCTCTTGCCTTTTTCTTTTCTTAGGCTAAGGCATGGAGCCATCATCCATGCCCACCCAGACATCGGCGGTCCATGACCCCTGAAACTTCAAAGATTCATATCTCCCAATCCGACCGTTGGATCGACCTCAAACTTGGACCGTAGACATTTTTCCACCTGATCATTCCAATGGTGAAGTTGGATTGCCGATCGGAGCAAGCATCTGGTACTTTCCTGGAACTTGCTCCTGTGAACCTGAAACTGAGGCGGATGGCTCCTTTCCCAATTGTACGTGCTCGTCACCGTTCACCACTTCCTTCAAGCCCCTCTCCTCCAAAAGGAGGCAGGTACGGATTTTCCAAAACGTGACGTCAGCGGACCCTTCCATCCTCTCCAAGGGCTGGGCTGCTCTTAGCATGCTTGCTACTGTCATTTTGAGCTTTGGTGATGCTCAATGCTACCCTTGAGTGGCGGCCTTACCCCTATTTCCGCTGCTACTTCTACGAGGAATCTGCCTGATAGAAAATGGACTATAGAGAGCAGCAAACGAGGTATTTGGTGAAACTGAGTCCAGCACTAGAAAATGTAGCTTAAAACATTTGGGATCAACCCATGAAACCTGGTTGTTAACGGGGAATTCAAAAGAGATTTCTTTTTGAAAACAGGGTATGCTGCTACACTTTCTCCTTCTAGGACCATCAGGCTTCTAAACGTTGTTTCTCCCAAACTTACCAATGGAATATAAATATTTTGGCATTAAAGTAAAGCTGAGGAGAAATATTTTAATTTGTCTGTCCTAACTTTAAAATTGACAAAGAAATAGGAGAATTATGGTCATCACAATGTGACAATCTTAATCTGAGGGATAAGTGTAGTACTGGCCGACCTTGTTTTCAAAATAACTCTTAGTTTGAGTGTTTGATCATTGCGATCTTGGGCTCGTTGCAAAGCTTGTCGTGCAAAGGTGAAGATGTAGTATTTAACTCTCAAATTCGGTCAACCTTTGATCCTATCTTGTCACTCTCAAAATGACGGCCTATGCTGGATGAACTGGCAGAACCTGGCTCTGATACCAAGTATTGGAACTTCAGGAGAGAGGGAGGCTATGAGTAGTGGGCATGTAGGACTGGAAGGGCATCACTTGTCCTGAAAATAGTTATTGAATCACTCAAAATGATGGAGTACATATAGAACTAGAGCTTGGGCAAGTCAGCCCTCTTACAAGCCACACCAGTTAGCCATGGAGGCTAAGGCTCTCACACTAGTATCCATAATCTCAGACAAGAGAGGAGATCAGCTTAGCAATCAGGCTAACCACTCATACATATCCTACAGAGCTAGAGAATGCTCTCATGGCATACTTCTAGTGGTCACATAACCCACAATCCCATGGAGAATTACCATGTCTCCATAGCTAGAACACAAGGATCCTACCTGACTTAAGAAGTAAGGAGAGATACCTTTTTCCTAGTCCGTTCACTTTGACAAGGCAATCAAAGAATCTAGGACCTTTTTGGATCTTTCTCCTATCAGGTCTAGACCCTTGACCTCTTGCCTTTTTCTTATCTCAGGCTAAGGCATCGAGTTATCACCCATGGTCACACAGACCTTTGCGATCGATGACCCCGGAAACTTTGAAAATTTCTATCTCTCAATTTGATAAGTGGACCAGCCTGATGTTGGCACCCTGGAGAGTCCCTAGTAGTGGCTAGCTCACACTACCAACTGTTTTTTGGAGAGACTGAAACTGTGGAGGCAACTGGTTCCAAGGATGGCAAAAAACTGGTCAGAGATTGAGGCAACAGTTTTGGCCTGAATTGACTGGAAATATTTACTTGATGAAGGCCAACAAGCAGTGGCATTTTATAGCCAGTGATCTATGCTTTCCAGAATACCTAAGCATGCCAGATTTGGAGCTTTCTAGCAAATTCTATGGCTTCTAGAGTACTCCTTGGTAAGCTGTCCTTCTCCCACCTAGGAAGGGATCCCTATCCTCCTCTAGAAGCTTCTGCCCCTTCCTAGATTCCTCAGCTTGCTTCTATTAGGAGGGAAGTTGTCCAGAAGACCAAGACACCTCTAGATGCCTTGTAGGACAAGTCTCCCGTTCTAGAAGGTGTGCCACCTTCGTGGACCCTCACCTGGCCTTCTAGAAACTTAAAGAGGAACGCTAGAGGTTGAGCTAGTTTCCAAGCATCTATTTTCCACCTCCCTTGAGGCGAGGCAGAATTTCATCTTGTAGGACTTGAATCCAGGCCTCTGCCTCTAGAGGTGGACACCATTAACCACTAAGCCACAAATGCTTGTCTTTTTGGTGTTCCTTGTTAGAGTCATTCCTGCCATGGTGAGGAGCATCATTCCAACAATCTCCCCCTTGCGCGCCATCCATGGCAATTATCCATGCTCAGCCTGCAACTCAAGAGGCTTGGGAAAGCCCAAGCTCCATACAAGTAGCATTATGCCTGTCTTTGGGTTGCGCCTTTATCATGGCATCAGCAAGCATGTGCTTTGTGCCGCAGTGCACGAGCACCACATCACCCTTTGCAACAAGGTCTCGTGCAAAGTGATGCCGTATGATGTTGCACAGGGTTCTTGGTCAGGCTGATGGCATTCATGTTGTCAACATAGAGTGCTGTGGCTTCTTTTGTGGTATCCCAATCTCCTTTAGCAATCGCCGCAGCCATAGTGCCTCCTTTGCTGCTTCTGCGAGCGCAATATACTCCACCTCAGTACTGGATAGAGCCACATTGTCTTGCTTCCGGCTTCTCCAAGATACCGCTGTACCACCAAGCACAAAAACATAGCTTGATGTTGACTTGCAGTCATCAACGTCACCTGCCTAGTCAACATGAGTATAGCCAAACAACTCGAGGGAATTAGTCCACGCTCCCCCTCCAAACACAAGTCTCGAATGTGTCCTTGCCTCCAAGTAGTAGCGGATTCTCTTCACTGCTTGCCAATGTAGCGGCCCCGGATCAGCAACCTAGCGGCTCACTTGTCCTTCAGCAAAGGCAAGATCAGGCAGCGTCGCCACCATGGCATACATTATGCTGCCAACTGCGTACTGGTACGGTACTCCAGCTATCTCTACCTTCTCGTCCTTTGGCTCGGGCCCATGCTCAAGCTCAGCTCACATGTCGTTGTCATAGGTGTGTCGATGGGGTTGCACTCCTCCATGTTATAGCGGTGGAGTACCTCCTGCACATATTTTTCTTGGCCCATTTCCAGCGTGCGTGCTTTGCGGTCCCTCTTGATGGCGATGCTGAGGTAGTACTCAAGCTCGCTCATGTCTGTCATCTTGAACCGGCCGCCAAGCAGTTGCTTCAGGCTCTTGAGCTCCTCCTCATCCCAAGACACAAGGATGAGGTCATCCACATAGAGGACGATAATTTGGTAGAGTCTTGGCTAATTACGTACATACACGCTGTAATCGGCCTCGCAACGCTTGAAGCCAAGCTCACCCATGAAACTATTTATCTTCAGGTACCACATGAGCAGAGCTTGCTTCAGTCCATAAAGCACCTTGCGAAGTCGGCACACCTTCCCTTGCGGCGCATCCACCCCCTCTGGCACCTTCATGTAGACTTCCTTGTCCAGGTCGCCATTGAGGAACGCGGTTTTCACGTCCATTTGGTGGATTTTGTAGTCGCGTGCCGCTGCCACCAAGAGGATAGTACGGATGGAGGCAAACTTGGCAACTGGTGCAAAAATCTCGTCGTAGTGCTCCCCTTTTCACTGGGCATATCCTTTTGCCACCTGCCACGCCTTGTACCGCTCCACCTTCCCCTCCTTTGTGAGCTTCTTCTGAAAGATCCACTTGGAGGCGATGATTTTCTCGCCCTCCGGCCGGTCAACTAGCTCCCAAGTGTCGTTCTCCTTGTGGGAGGCAAGCTCAGATTCTATTGCTCCCTCCCACTCAGTCCCATCCTTCTGTTGTAGTGCCTCCTTTACAGATTGAGGCTCCTCTTGCGTGAAGAAGGCTTGTGCAAACCCAGTCCAGATACCTTGTCGGTATCATACCCTTTTGTCCTTCTTTGTACACGGTTGCTCGTGCGGGGCTCTTGAGGCGGTTGTTGTTGTTGCTGTCCCCTTTCAGTGCCATCCTCTTCAACCGCATGCTCTCCCTCCGTTAGATACCTTGGAGACAAAAGTGGACTCCCCGCCTCCATGTCCATCTCTGGTGCTTCGGATTCCTCATCCGAACTGGGTGGAACAAATTGTGCCGTTCGCCAATCCCTCAGGCGATCCTCCCTGGTTAGTACTGCCGCGAGGATCTCACCCTTATTCACGTCCCCTGGCGTCTCTCCCTCAAGGAGTGGCATGCACTCCCTCTTGGGGCGACCTGCTTCCTTGTCTATCCAACGGCTTTTGTTGTCAAATGTGACGTCGTGACTTTGCACAATCTGCTGCCTCCTTGGGTCAAAGAGCCGATATGCCTTGCGTTTTCTCTCATATCTAAGGAAAATACACCGGCGGGTACGCGGGTCCAGCTTGCTCCGTCCCTCACGTGCCTGCACCATTGCATGTGTAACACAACCAAATGTGCGGAGGTGACCCACCGCCGGCTTCCTCCCGCTCCACACCTCTTGTGGCGTCTTCCACGCATTGCTCTTGTTGTCCTTCAACTGCTTGGTCGGCATGAGATTCATTATGTATGTTGCTGTCCTTGCCGCCTCTGCCTAATACCGTTGTGTAAGGCCGGCGTCGCTCAACATGGATCGGACCATGTTAAGGATTGTGCGATTCGCTCTCTCTGCGACACCATTCTGTTGTGGGGAGTGTGGAGTTGTTTTCTGCCACTCAATTCCCTTGCTCTTCATCCACCCCAAGCACCCGGCATATTCACCGCTGCTGTCACTCCGGATCGCCTTCACCTTCAACTCTGTTTGTCGTTCCACATCAGTCACAAATTCCTACATGCACCCAAGGACCTCACTCTTCCACTTCATTGTGTAGAGGTAGAGTTTCCGGTTATGGTCATCGATGAAGGTGAGGAAGTAGCGAGCTCCGTTGATGGAGCTCTCAAGCGGTCCACACATATCTGTGTATACCACGGGCAGTTTGGCCGATGTACGAGTCCCCTTGGTGACAAACAGCTGCTGAGTTGATTTGACAATGATGCATGGCTCACACACGGTCTCCTTGGTTCCATCAAGGTTGCTGATTTGGAGACCTCACACCACTTCCCTCTTAACCATCTCCTTCACTACCGATGGAGAAATATGGCAGAGTCGGCGGTGCCATATGTCCAAGTCTCTTCCATCCTTCATTGCAAGATTGGCAGCGTTGGACCCCATTCGGCTGTTGAGGATCTTCACGCGTAGCAGGTACAAGTCGTCCTCCCTCTTGGCACGCGCGATCACCTCACCTTTGCCCTCTTTGCGGATGACGGCCTCCTTTGTGAAGAGCACCACAAGTCCCTTGTCGGTAAGGCGGCCATTGAAGAGCAGGTTTGTCCCAAAGTTGGGCATGTGCAGCACATCGTAGATTGTGCTCGTGACTGGTTTGCCATCCACAATTGACTCAATGCAGACGTTACCCTCACCGGCGGCCACCTCTGTTTTTCCATTGGCCACCGTCTTGCTTCTTTCCGAGGTGCCCAAGGTGACAAATGCCGCCCTGTTGCATTGCGTGTGGCGGCCTGATCCGGAGTCAATGACGGCAACTCCCGGATCCTTCAAGTTGGTGGAGTTGTATGCCATAAGGGCGTGCTCATCTTCCTTTCCGCCCCGCTGCGACCAACTTGTTTTCTTCTTGGGACTGTTGCACGCGTAGTGGACCTCCTTGCCGCAGTTGAAGCAATCCCCCTTCTTGTCACCCTTCTTGGTGCCCTGTTTGGTACCCTTCCACTTGTCGCCTCGGCCACCACTTTGAGGATGAACCGTGTCAGCTGAACTTGATGTTGCTGCACTCTCTCGACCGTCACGTCATATCCACTCATTGCGCACGTACTCAGGAACCTTCGGATACTTCAGCTTGTCAGAAGGCAGGCCACCAAGGACTGTGATCATGGGACTCAAACTGTTTTGTAAGGCCAGAAGGAGGATCATAGCTTGCAACTGAGAGTCGACCTCCCAACCCGTGGCCAGGCACTCCGCTGCGAGTGACTCAATCTGCAACATGATCTCCATGATGTTGTCGCCTTCGTTGACTCGGAGGGTGACGAGCCGTTTGAAGATGAAGAGCTGATTAGCAAGGTTGCTTGACTAGTAGATGGAGCACAGTTTTTACCATGCGTCTGCGGCCAAGGTGCATCCTAAGATGTGCCCAAGTTGTGGTGGACATAACACAGACACAAGGAGCGCCAACGCCTCTTTCTTGCGCTTATTGTATGCCTCTTTCACCTCAGCCATTCCAGCCTCCGCCGGAGTAGTCTTATCACCTTTTACGAGCTCAAGCAGTTCCTTATCGTCAAGGAAGACCTGAAATTGCCACTTCCACAAGGCAAAGGCTATCCCATCGAACTTAAGGACAGCGCGGTTGCTCTCTTGCTCGCTGGTTGTCATGTCTTGCTGTTGGAAGCGTGAAATCAAGCTGGTTTTGAACCCCTTAGAGACGTGGGCCCATAACCCTTTGTTGGCCTAAAGGTGAGTGTGCACCCTGGAGGGTCCCTAGTAGTGGCTAGTTCATACTACCAACTGTTTTTGGAGAGACTGAAACTGTAGAGGCAACTGGTTCCAAGGATGGCGGAAAACTGGTTAGAGAATGAGGCAATAGTTTTGGCCTGAATTGACTGGGAATGTACACTTGATCAAGGCCCACAAGCAGTAGCATTTTATAGCCACTGATCTAAGCTTTCCAGAACACCAAAGCATGCTAGATTTGGAGCTTCCTAGCAGATTCTATGGCTTCTAGAGTGCTCCTTGGTATGCTATCCTTTTCCCACCTAGAAAGGCATCCCTTCCCTCCTCTAGAAGCTTCTGCCCCTTCGTAGATTCTTCAGCTTGTTTCTAGTAGGAGGGAAGGTATCCAGAAGACCAAGACACCTCTAGATGCCTTGTAGGACAAGTCACCCCTTCTAGAAGGTGTGCCACCTTCCTGGACCCTC
>SZWC01019601.1:18424-39766 GCA_023375785.1 Penium margaritaceum
GCCGAGTGTTCTATTGCTCGTTGTACAGTGACGTCCACGAGTCGTGACTCCGGTGGCACTTGGATCATCGATTCCGGTGCCACCCATCACATGACGTGTCGTCGTAGTGACTTTGTGGTACTTGGTCCTGTCACGACTGTCCGTTCTGTTCGTACAGGCTCTGGTCAGCCCTTGCCTGTCCACGGTGTTGGGGTTGTATGCTTTGATGGTCCGTCTGGCTCCCTGTATCTCTCTGACGTGCTGCTTGTGCCTGATCTTGAGCTCAGTCTGCTGTCTGTGCGTGCGTGCACTCTGATGGGTCTCTCCGTTTAGCATACCGCTGATTCAGCGACTGTGACTTCTCTTGACACCTGTAGCATTGTCCTGCGTGCTTCAGTTATAGATGATTTGTATCGCATTGCTCGGCCCTACTCCCCTTGCTCTCCCTCCTCCTCTGGTCGCGTTTTTGTCACTGGTGTTCTATCCGTGGAACACCAGCGGTTGCTTCATCGTCGTCTGTGTCACGTGGACTCCGACACTGTGTCGAAGATCATTCGGACACAGCCTGCTCTCGGTCTTGACGTGGCTTCTTTCGAGAAGCCACCCAAGACCGACTGTCTGTTTTGCGCTCAAGGAAAGATGCACCGGTGCAATTACCCTGATTCGCGTTCCCAAGCACTGAGGCCTCTCGACTTGGTCCACTCGGACCTGCTCGATCCTCTCCCGGTCGAGTCCGGCTGTTATGTTCTGATGCTGACTGATGACTTCACCCAGATGCGGTGGGTCTATAGTCTGCGTCAGAAGAGCAACGCCACCCTTGTGGTTCAGCTTTGGCTCGTGATGGCTGAGCGTCAGTCTCGCCACACGCTACATACTTTTCGCTCGGATCGCGGTGGCGAGTTTCTCGGTGAGATGGACTCCTTCTTCGCTGAGCACGGCATTTTTCACCAGGTCTCCGCTCCTGCTACCCCACACCAGAACGGTGTATCTGAGCCGTGGAACCGTGCCATGGAGGATGCGGTTCGCGCCATGCGGTCTGAGTGCAGTCTCCAAGAGTCCTTTGCTTTCGAGGGCTTTGCCTACATGACTTGGGTCTGGAACCGCCTCCCGCATGGTCCGCTTGCGGATCATGTTACACCGTACGAGCTCTGGTTTGGCCACCGTGCTGATCTTCGTCTCGCTCGCGTCTGGGGTTCCCTGGCCTCTGTGTGGTACACCGAGGACCAGTAGGGGTCCAAGGTCTCCCCTCGGGGTCGCTTGTGTGCCTTCATCGGCATCTCCCCGCGATCGAAGGCCTGGCATTTTTGGGACCCACTCGCCGTCGTGTCATTGAGTCCCGTGACGCGCTGTTTTTTGAGTCACTCACATACCGTGATCTCTCTTCGATCACAGCCTTCTCTGCAGCTCATGTCCCTTCCTGTGAGGGTCCTCGGCGGATGGGGGAGTCTTCTCTGCCAGCGACCATTCCTCGTCAGGCTGATGTGTCCGCTCGTGTCCCCTCTCGGTCTCCAGCACTTGATGATCCGGCTATCATTGCCGTTGGTCCAGAGATCCCGCCTGTTCAGCCTGTTTCACACCCCACAGGTACCGCTCCCCACAGGCATCCTCCTGCACCATCACCTGTGTTTATTGGTACCCTGCTCCGGCGTCTGACCCAGTCCAGCCCACTCCTGTCCCTACGTTGGCTGACACTCCTGTCCTAGTGTCCGGGCCAGCCTTGCCTGCTGTCACACCCAGCTCTGTGTCCCCCAAACACGCATCTCCTCGCACGGCATCTCCGCTTGCCTCGTCTCAGCCCTCACCAGCTATGGTCGTACCTGTCCCTATGGTCATACCGGTTCCTTAGTCTGAGGTGTGCCCTTCGACCTCCGGTTACTCCCGTGAGCCCGGTGGCCGCCTTCGACCACTGGATTCCGGAGCTCAGCGAGCGTCGGGTCCCAGACCTAGGCGTTCCTCTCACAGCATCGCGAGCGGTGATCCAGGCACAAAGGCCTTAGGCCTGAGTGTCTGCACTGAGCTTTCAGAGGTACACCCAGCGTGCCCCATAGGGCACGACCTGGTCACTCGCGAGTTCCATATCGCCTATGACGCAGCAGCTGATCTCGTAGCCGTCAGGCCTGACACTGAGGCGTGTGCACTTGCCACACAGAGTTCCCCCTCTATGGCGCCTGATCCGGGCACATTGAGGGAGGCTTTCTCATCGCAGGATGCTGATGCCTGGCAAGCTGCTTGCGAGGATGAGCTTCGCGCTATCCGAGAGCACAGAGTCTACGAGCTCGTTGACCTTCCCCCTGGGAGGAAGGCGATTCAGGTCAAGTGGGTCTTTCGCAAGAAGGTGAAGCCGGATGGCTCACTGGAACGCTACAAGGCCCGCTTGGTTGTCAAGGGGTACTCGCAGATTGAGGGAGTTGATTACACTGGCACCTTTGCCCCTGTCAACCGCATGACCTGAGCTCGAGCTCTGTTCGGTGTAGTGGCTCAGCATGACTGGGAACTGCACCAGATGGATGTGAAGAACGCGTTCCTCCATGGCTCTCTGGATGAGGAGATCTACGTGGCTCAGCCACCAGGCTTTGAGGACGGTGACAAGGTCTAGCGCTTGCGCAAGTCCTTGTACGGCCTCAAGCAGTCTCCACGGTGTTGGAACCGGGAGATCACGGGCACCTTGACTCGCGCAGGATACGTACAGAGCGAGGCAGACCCCTCGCTCTTCATCCTACCGACACCCGAGCGGTTCACCGCCATCCTGGTCTATNCGCATGACCTCAGCTCGAGCTCTGTTCGGTGTAGTGGCTCAGCATGACTGGGAACTGCACCAGATGGATGTGAACAACGCGTTCCTCCATGGCTCTCTGGATGAGGAGATCTACGTGGCTCAGCCACCAGGCTTTGAGGACGGTGACAAGGTCTAGCGCTTGCGCAAGTCCTTGTACGGCCTCAAGCAGTCTCCACGGTGTTGGAACCGGGAGATCACGGGCACCTTGACTCGCGCAGGATACGTACAGAGCGAGGCAGACCCCTCGCTCTTCATCCTACCGACACCCGAGCGGTTCACCGCCATCCTGGTCTATTTTTATGACCTTCTGATTGCGTCTCCATCCCTGGAGGCCGTGAAGGAGGCCAAGGCTGTCCTGCAGACTGCCAACAGGATGAAGGACCTCGGTCCTGCATCGGTGTTTCTTGGTACGGAGATCGTGCGAGATCGCAGACATCGGACACTGTTACTGCATCCGGCCCGATACGCACGAGTCGTGGGGGAGCGTTTCAGCGATCTCCTTGGTGCAGTGCCATCCGCTTCCACACCTCTCACACCTGATGGGCAGGATGCCCTGAAGGTGGATGACCCTACACAGTTGGGGGAGACAGTGGACGTGACCTTGTACCTCCGTCTCATCGGATCTCTGATGTACGTGGCCACTACCACGCGTCCTGACATCGCGTTCGCCGTCAATCTCCTCGCTCAGTTCTCGCAGGCTCCACGTGCGAGAGCTCTTCACGCAGCTGTGTGTGTGGTACGGTACGTGGTCTCCATGCCGTATCTTGGACTCTGCTTTCGTCGGCAGTGTTTGGTGGTCCTTGACGGCTACACTGACAGTGATTGGGCTTGGAGCCCTGATGGGCGCAGTCGTATTGGCTACGTGTTTCTGCTCGGTGGTACCGCTTTTTCCTGGTGAAGCGGGAAGCAGGGCTGCATCACACGCAGCTTGTCGGAGGCAGAGTATGTGGCTTTGGGCGCAAGGGCAGCTTAGGCAGTATGGCTGTAGTGCTTGTTTCTTGAGCTTGGGCAGTCAGTACCCGCCATTGTGGTGCGTTGCGAAAACCACAGTGCTCTCGCCATTGTGGAGAACTCTGGTGTTTTTCATGCTCGCACAAAGCACATTGCGGTTGAGCATCACTTCTTTCGTGATCTGGTGGAGCGACGCATGATCTCCATCATGTGGGTTCGTACTTGCCCGTGGAATGTTCCTGGTGGCCATTCATTCTGTTGGGCTTCCCCCCGTGCGTGAGAGTGGTTGAGTGTGGGATGTGCGTCTGCGTCTCATCTGTCTGTGTCACCCACTATTGTGGTTGTACCAGTGCTGCACGCGTATGGACATGCGTACCATCGAGTCATGGGGGAGTGTTGTGCTTTGTGCCGTTCCTGTACAGTTTATTGTGACCACTCGGCAATGTCCATACTTGTGCAGATCCCCGAGGCAGGCGGCCCTGGTGACACCGGCGTGACGACAGGCGGCGGACTACCAGCTTGGAGCTGACCGACCACTGTTCCAGAGCCCCAGATGCCACCGGGACTCTTTGCTGTGTTTTCTACGTCTTACAGGCGCCTTTCGGCGGACTGGCCATGAGGCCTATTTGCATGTTTTTACATTGTATGTCCTCTGTCTCTCGATGGATGCATGCATGTGACTAGTCGTAGCGTCCGTCTTTTGATTCTGCACGTCTAGGTTCAGACGGCTTAGCATTCGGACTGTTGGTTTTTGCACATCCCTCATTGTGCTCTGTTGTGTCCTCCCGGCTTGTGTACATTGGCGTGCAGATCACTGACGGCGAGCCTCGACGCTGATCGAGCGTCATCCGCTGGAGCCGACACACGTTGAGGTCTACTCGCGGTGCGCTGGAGCCTCCTCCTTCCGGCGTCGTGCTCAGCTCCATCGGCACGCCTCCTCGGCGGTCGTGCTGCGGGCGGTCACTGCCACGGCAATTGTTGTCTGCATGCGTGCAGCGCGTCCCGTCGCGTCTGCGTCGTCATGCCCTGCCTAGGGTCCTTGTTGCATGCTATATGACCCTGTTCGGCATCATGGACTACCGTAGGCGCTGCCTGGGTTTGGGCAGCCATAACTCTCTGCTACTATTTTTTTAGCTGATTCTGACCGCACGACTGCGTTTGCAGCGTTGGTATTATGGTATGGTCCAGTTTTCAAGCAAAACGGACGACGCTTGGGTTTTGGGCTGTCGGGTGTCTGGCAGCGCTCACCGAGAAAACCCTGCCTGCCAGAAAATAGGTCCACAACTATTTTCTTATTGGCTGGTTAGCTGAGTAACAACTTCTACACTAGTGGGGGGGAGCTAGAACTTGGAGGGGTCTCCCATTGCTGCTTATTCTTCATTCCTAACCAGTTACTTTCAGTTTTCAGCTACTTTCCGGCGCTAACTCTGGCGCGCGCGTTTCTGAGTAACAAACCCAGAGCTTCCAGACTTAGACTCTAGAGCAGCAGACTGAGGGGGCAGCTGACTTAAGCAACGAGCGTGGAAGCCCGCACGCTGCATCAACAACACTGCTGCCCCAACCTGCTGCCTAGGCTTTCCATTTTGGTATCAGAGCCAGAGCATAGCAGCAGCAGCAGAAGACTGGCAAACAGGTGCCAGACAACACCGGCGGACCCCCATACGCACCAGTGNCTACTTTCCGGCGCTAACTCTGGCGCGCGCGTTTCTGAGTAACAAACCCAGAGCTTCCAGACTTAGACTCTAGAGCAGCAGACTGAGGGGGCAGCTGACTTAAGCAACGAGCGTGGAAGCCCGCACGCTGCATCAACAACACTGCTGCCCCAACCTGCTGCCTAGGCTTTCCATTTTGGTATCAGAGCCAGAGCATAGCAGCAGCAGCAGAAGACTGGCAAACAGGTGCCAGACAACACCGGCGGACCCCCATACGCACCAGTGCAGGGGAAATGCTGCCGGATTTTTCTTGGCAGCATTGACCCGCCTCAGATTTTTTCCCACGGCCACTGGGCCAGGGGAAATATTGCCGAAATTTTTTCGGCAGCACTGACCCCCACGCGTGACGCGAGGAGGTGAGCGGCAGGCGACGTCTGACGTCTACGGGCGACGACGCAAGCAGCAACGTCACCCACGTGCAGTGACTGGCACCACTAGCAATAGCAGACAGAAGCAGTAGCTCGTAGTAGCCCGCAGCAGCAATAGCTCCTAGCAGTAGCAGCAGCAGCGCGCAGCAGCAGCAGCAGCGCGTAGCAGCAGCTCCCAGCAGTAGCCTGCACCTGCAGCACGCAACAGCTGCAGCACGCAGCAGCTACAGCAGCGTGTAGCAGCAGCAGCTAGCTGTAGCAGCTGCCAGCTGCAGCAGTAGCAGCAGCAAGAAACAGCTGGCAGCTGCCAGCCGCGGCTGCTGCTGCTCGCTGCTCACAGCGAGCGAGCAGCGAGTAGCAGCCTGCTACTGCGAGCGAGCAGTAGCTCGCTGTTGCGAGGCAAGCAGCAGCCCGCTGCTCGCAGCAGACAGCGGGCTGCTACCCGCTGTGACAAAAAAAACAAAAAAAAGGAGCAACAAAAAAATCCTCCACCCCCATAGCTCGCTGCAGCAGCCCACCGCAGCAGCGAGCAGCTGCTGCAGCACACAGGAGCTGTAGCAGCAGTAGCAGCGAGTTGCAGCAGTCACAACAGCTGCAGCAGCTCATAGCAACAGCATCTGCAACAGCAACAGTAGCAGCAACAGCAACAGCAGCAGCAGCTGCAGCAGCAGCAGAAGCAACAGTAGCCGCAGCAGCAGCAGCATCAGCTACAGTAGCAGCAGCTAACAGCGGCAGCAACAGCAGTTGCAGCTGTAGCAGCAGCTGCAGCAGTGGCAGCGGCAGCAGCAACAGTAGTAGCAGCAGCGGCTACAGTAGCATCAGCAGCAACAACAGCAGCGGCGGCCCCAACATCCGCCGCTGCTGACGTCAGCACCCCTCTGCTAACGTCACTGCTAACGTCAGTGCTGATATCATCAACAACAAAAAAACAAAAAAGGGGGGGGGGGAAGGGAAAGGGTGAAGGCCAAAAGAGTGGGTAAAATCTTCACCGCCCCAACCTCCTGCTTTTATCAGCAACACAAAGACAACAAAAAAAAAAGGCACTTAGTCATGGCTGGCAGTCCCGGCGAGGAGGGATCCTCCCCTGCTGGGGGGACCCCTATCCCTCCTTTCTTACAGCGATTGCTGTAGCAGCAGCAGCAGCAACAACAACACCCGCCGTCGCTACAGCAGCAGCTGCCGTCGCCGCCACAACAGTAGTAGCAGCCGCCGCCGCCGCAACAGCAGCAGCAGCAGCAGCCACCGCCGCTGCAGCAGCAGCAACAGCCGCCGCCCCTGCAATAGCAGCAGCAGCAGCCACCGCCGCTGCAGCAGCAGCAGCCGTCGCCCCTGTAGCAGCAGTAGCACTAGCCACCGCCGCTGCAACAGTAGTAGCCGCCACCCCTGCAGCAGTAGGAGCAGTCCACTTGTAACGTTGGCGGCAACCCTGACCCTCTCGCTGCTCTTTAGCAACAGCTCGCCGCCTTGACGTAGCAGCTTGCAGCGCTACAGCCAGTCGCCGCCCAAACCGCCACCAGTACGCTGCCATCGTTCATCCCTCCAGGGCACGCTAGCCCCGCTATGTTTGCTGCCACGTACTACCTGACACAGCAGCAGACTCAACGCCAACGGCAGACACTGACCTCCGTCCTTGGCCCCACTCTGGGTGCCGGCCGCAGGCAGAAGGAATTTGAGACACCACCGCCGCCGCTTCAGGCCGGCGAGCAGTTCCAGAGCTGGGAGCTCAGCTTCCGGATCTGGACGCAGGGTGAGGGTCTGTGGGCCTACTACACCCTCCCTTACGACTCCACCCAGGCCGATCAGCTGTATGACGCTGGTCGCGCCGTCCGTGCCCTTGTCCCAGTCGCCGCCCCAGCCTCCCGCTTTGCCTTGGAACCCTTCCTCGGCGACTTCACCGCTGGCGACATCCTAGACCCTGCAGTCGCATGGCACGTCCTCACCAGGCCCCATCGCCTATCCAGCGACGCTCAGATCAGCCATCTGCTCGGGGAGTTCAACTCCCTGCACATGGGGGAGACCGAGACGGTCATTGCCTACTGGCAGCGGGCGGAGGACATCCTTCGTCGACTCGGCAAATCTGCTCCGCCCCCCCTGTTCGCGCTCCTCACCATCAAGCACGGCGCCACTAGCGAGTACGCGGACGTCTTCGTCCACTACCCCCAGGACGTCCTCTCCACCATGGCGGCCCAGGGCACCCTCATGCCCTGGGCATACGAGCTCTTCCTCCGCATTGAGGAAGCTCGCCAGGAGTCCCAGCTCCATCGCACGGAGGCGCTTGCATCCCCTACCGTCGCCTCCTCTGCCGTTGCCTCCATGGCCGTCGCCTCCCCCGCCGCAGCTACTTCATCGTCGACGGGGAAGAAGAAGAAGAGCCGAAACAAGAAAGGCAAGGGTCCGCCACAACAGCAGCAGCAGCAGTCGTCGATCGGATCCAGCGGTGGTGGCTCGGTCTGCCACAACTGTGGCCAGCCCGGGCACAGGTGGTACACGTGCCCTCTCCCGACGGATGAGGCGCGCGTCATCGCCACCATGCGCCGCCAGCGGGAGCGCCGCCTCGCCTCTGCCGCCGTCGCTGCTGCTGGCCCTGACACTCTGACTTCCTCCAGCAACTCTGCCACTCTGACAGCTCTGCCTGTCCCGTAGACACCCGCGCCGCAGCATTACCACCTGCAGGAGTACTACCCTCAGCCGTCGGCACCTCCGCTTCCTTCGCCGGCTCAGCCCTCCTACTACCCGGGCTTCAGCACCGTCACTCCGCACTCCGTCTACACTCCTGGGCCATCCTCCCGTGAGCGTCAGCTGGAGAAGTTCATCGCGCTGTAGCTTGGTCTGCCTCGCCCTCCTCCCCACGTAAGTGCGAGTTGCGTCACCTCCTGCCCTCCGGCCCATCCCTGTATGACTGAGACTGAGCTGCGGTCCTGTCCCGTTTCCTCGTCTGTCTCGTCGTCTCCCGTGTTCTCCTCCATCCCACTCCTTAACGATGTTGCGTGGCTTGACAATTGGCAATCTCGTTTTGCGCCTCCTTCCACCGCGTCCGCGTCCCTCGCGTGCTGCCATGTGACCATGACCGATCTGGCGACCCCTGTCCAGGACCCTGCTGAGACCTGGATCATCGACTCCGGGGCCACGCATCACATGACGGCCTCTCGTGAGGCCTTCAGTATGCTCGGTCCTGTCGGCGATGTCTCCGGTGTCCGGACGGGTTCTGGACAGGTGCTGCCTGTCTGTGGTGTTGGCGTCGTTCGTTTTCGTGGTCCGGCCGGTGACTTTCTTTTACCGATGTCCTCTTCGTCCCTGNCGATCTGGCGACCCCTGTCCAGGACCCTGCTGAGACCTGGATCATCGACTCCGGGGCCACGCATCACATGACGGCCTCTCGTGAGGCCTTCAGTATGCTCGGTCCTGTCGGCGATGTCTCCGGTGTCCGGACGGGTTCTGGACAGGTGCTGCCTGTCTGTGGTGTTGGCGTCGTTCGTTTTCGTGGTCCGGCCGGTGACTTTCTTTTACCGATGTCCTCTTCGTCCCTGGTCTCGAGCTCAGCCTCCTGTCCGTGACTGCCCTTGACCGCATGAGCATGGACGTTGTGCACTCGCGTGGTGTCGGCACTGTGTCGTTGCATCCGTCGGGTCTTGTCGTACTGCACGCCACCGCCCGTGGCAACCTGTGGCACGTTCCCCACCTCTCCTCTTCCCCTCCCGTCTCCTCCCCGTCGGCCACCACAGGTCATGTGTTTGTCACCAGCACGCTTTCTCCTCAGCACACCCGCCTCTTGCACCGCCGCCTTTGCCACGTCCACTCTGCCGCCGTAGAAAGCATGCTCTGCACCCAGCTGGCCAAGGGACTTGACCCGGAGACTTTCCCTCTCCCGTGCTCCACTGAGTGGATTGACTGCGCTCAGGGGAAGATGTACTGGTCCACATACCCCTTCTCTTCCTCTCGTACGTCTGCCCCTCTTGACCTTGTCCACTCGGACATCATGGGCCCTCTCCCCACCGAGTCTGTCGGTGAACATGGCCACTATATCCTCACTCTTACGGACGACTACTCTTGCTACCGTTGGGTCTTCTACCTTCGGCAGAAGAACGATGTTGCCCAAACCATTCAGGACTGGCTTGTCCTCGCGGAGCGCGAGTGTGGCCGCCCCTTTTGCCGCTTTTGCTCCGATCGCGGTGGCGAGTACCTGGGTGAGGCCACAACCTTTCTCGCCTCCCGCAGGATCCACCATGAGACGTCTGCGCCCTACACACCCGCCCAGAACGGTGTCTCCGAGCGGTGGAACCGTACCATGGCCGACGCCGTTCGCACCATGCGGGTCGAGTCCGGTCTCTCCGATGGCTTCTATTTTGAAGCCATGGCCTACATGACATGGATCTGGAACCGGGTCCCCCACAGTCCCCTTCCTCGCCAGTCCACGCCCTACCAGCACTGGTGCGGTCGGCGCGCTGACACATCACTCCGTCCCTCTGAGCCGGCAGCCCCTGTCGCGTCCGCTGGTCCCCCCGGGCCAATAGTCCCAACCGCGTCCAGTGGCCCTTCCTAGCAAGCTACCCTCGTCGTGTCTGCTGGCCCCTCCGGACCAGCTGCCCCAGTCGCGTCCGCTGGCCCCTCCGAGCCAGCAGCACCAGTCGTGTCCGCTGGCCCCTCCGGGCCGGCAGCCCCAGTCGCTTCCGATGGCCCCTCTGGACCGACAGCCCCAGTCGCGTCTACTGGTTCGTCTGGGCCTGCAGCTCCTGTCGCGTCCGCTGGCCCCTCCGGACCAGTTACCCCAGTCGCGTCCGCTGGCCCCTCCGGGCCAGCAGCCCCAGTCGCATCCGCTGTCCCCTCCGGGCCAGCAGCCGTAGTCACGTCCGCTCGCCCCTCCGGGCCGACTGCCCCAGTCGCGTCCGCTGGCCCCTCTGGCCTAGCAGCCTCTGTCACGTTCGCTGGGCCCTCCGGGCCAGCAGCGCCTGTCGCGTCTGCAGGCTCCTTCGGACCAGTAGCCCCGTCCGCCTCCATCGACCCGTCGGACTCAGGACCATCTTCTGCCCGACCGGGGTACACACGTGGCCCAGGCAGCAGCCTCCGACCTTCGCCGACAGTGAGCGTACAGACCGTCGCTCCACGTCCCGTGGCGCCTCGACCCCCTGTGGCTCCACGTGTCTCTCCCACTCCCATGGTCATGAGTGGGGCCCCTGGCACAAAGGCTCTCCGCCTGACCACTTCCGCCATCATCGCAGACCTTCACTCGGGTTTTGCATTGGGCTACGCCATGCTTCATCACGAGCATCAGCATGCTATTGTGGCTGCACTCGCCCGTATCCCACGTGGGGCTCGTGATGCACACGCCCTCTCAGTCCGATCCACAACGCGCCCAGAGGACCCTTCTACCCTACACGAGGCTCAAACCTCCCCTGAGGCAGCACATTGGGATGCTGCCTGCGCTGAGGAGCTCGCTGCTATCTGACAGCACCACGTGTATGACCTCGTCGACCTCCCTCCAGGTCGGAAGGCCATAGGTGCCAAGTGGGTCTTTCGGCGTAAGTGGAAGCGTGACGGATCCTTGGACAAGTACAAGGCCCGCCTCACAGCAAAGGGGTTTGCTCAGGTCCCTGGGGTCGCCTACGACCAGATCTTCGCCCCAGTCGGTCGGTTCTCCACTAGCCGGGCGCTCTTCAGCCTGTTTGCCCAGCACGTGTGGGAGCTGCATCAGATGGACATGAGCAGCGCATTCCTCCATGGCTCACTGGAGGGTGAGGAGCTCTACATGACGCAGCCCCTAGGCTTTGACGACGGCAGTGGGAGAGTTTGACGGCTGCGGAAGGCCCTCTATGGCCTGAAGCAGTCGCCTTGGTGTTGGAACCAGAAGATCAGCAGCACGCTTCTCCGTGGCGGCCTCCAGCGCAGCACCGCTGACCCCGCACTGTTTGTCAGTCCACGAGGTCAAACCTTTGCTACGGTTCTGGTCTACGTCGACGATCTCCTCATTGCGTCGCCAGACGCGGCCGCCATCCAGCGCGTCAAGGACCTACTGCACGCCGCCTACTAGATGAAGGACCTCAGGTCTGCCCGAGTCTTCCTAGGCATGGAGCTTGAGCATGATCGCTCCCAGGGCATCCTGCACGTTCATCAGGCTGCCTATGTGTAGACCCTGTCCACTCGCTTTGCCGAGGACTTGCCCCTCGTGCCTAGCGCATCTTTACCCATGTCACCCGATGGCCAGGTGAAGCTTAAGAGTCATGACCCAGCTGTTGTGGTGGAGCCACTTGGTGTGACCACGTATCTGCGGGTCATGAGGTCATTGATGTTCCTGGCGACGACGACGCGCCCAGACATCGCGTTTGCCGTCAACCTCCTAGCCCAGTTCTCTCAGGAGTCGCGTCACCTCCACTTCAAGGCCGCGATCCGAGTGCTGCAATATGTCGTCTCGACTCCTCGGCGAGATCTCATATTCCGCCGTCAGCCGTCCGTCGACGCAGTGGGCTACACCGACAGTGACTGGGCCAGCAGTCCAGACGGTAAGAGTCGCATGGGCTGGATCTTTCTGGTCGGCGGCACAGCTGTGTCCTGGCGCAGTGGCAAGTAGGGGTGCATTGCACGCAGCACTACCAAGGCTGAGTACGTGGCTCTAGGCTCAGGCGCGTGTGAGAGTGTGTGGTTGCGTCGTCTGCTGTCCGAGTTGCGTCACTCTATCACATCCATCACCTTGCATTGTGACAATGAGAGTGCCATGGCCATCACCGACAATGGCGGTGTGCATCACACACGCACAAAGCACATCAATGTTGAGTATCACTATGTGCGTTCGTTGTTACATGACGGCAGCATTAGCATCGTATGGGTTGAGACAGCACGACAGCTGGCTAACTTCTTGACCAAGGCACTGAAGCGGGACTCGTTCAAGAAGGCTGTGAGTTTAGTCGGCGTGCATCTGTGAGTTGCCCTCTTTGTCTCCGCCTGCGTCTCTGCGTACCTTGGGGGAGTCTTGATGATGACCGTTTCTTTGCCCGTCCATGTAAACTAGGCCTGTGAGTCATGGGAGAGTGTTGGTTTTTGCGCATCCCTCATTGTGCTCTGTTGTGTCCTCCCGGCTTGTGTACATTGGCGTGCAGATCACTGACGGCGAGACTCGAAGCTAATGGAGCGTCATCCGGTGGAGCCAACGCACGCTGAGGTCTACTCGCGGTTCGCTGGAGCCTCCTCTCTCCGGCGACGTGCTCAGCTCCATCAGCAGGCCTCCTCGGCGGTCGTGCTACCGGCGGTCACTGCCACCGCAATTGTTGTCTGCATGCGTCCAGCGCTTCCAGTCGCGTCTGCGTCGTCATGCCCTGCCTAGGGTCCTTGTTGCATGCTGTATGACCCTGTTCAGCATCATGGACTACCGTAGGCGCTGCATGGGTTCGGGCAGCCATAACTCTTTGCTGCTATTTTTCTAGCTGATTCTGACCGCACGACTGCGTTTGCAGCGTTGGTATTATGATTTGGTCCAGTTTTCAGGCAAAAGGGACTACGCCCGGGTTTTGGGCTGTCGGGGGTCTGGCAGGGCTCACCGAGAAAACTCTGCCTGCCAGAAAATAGGTCCACAGCTATTTTCTGACAGGCTGGTTAGCTGAGTAACAACTTCTACACTCGTGGGGGGGAGCAAGAACTTGGAGGGGTCTCCCATTGCTGCTTATTCTTCATTCCTAACCAGTTACTTTCAGTTTTCATCTGCTTTCTGGCGCTGACTCTGGCGCACGCGTTTCTGAGTAACAAACCCAGAGCTTCCAGACTTAGACTCTAGAGCAGCAGACTGATGGGGCAGCTGACTTAAGCAACGAGCGTGGACGCCCGCACGCTGCATCAACAACGCTGCTGCCCCAACAAGCGGCGGACTACCAGCCTGGAGCTGACCGACCACTGTTCCAGAGCCCCAGATGCCACCGGGTCTCTTTGCAGTGTTTTCTACGTCTTGCAGGCGTCTTTCAGAGGACTGGCCATGAGGCCTATTTGCATGTTTCTACATTGTATGTCCTCTGTCTGTCGATGGATGCATGCATGTGACCAGTCGTAGTGTCCGTCTTTTGATTCTGCACGTCTAGGTTCACATGGCTTAGCATTCGAACATGTGTGCGCAGAGTTACGGCCAAAGCATTTGTTTTGGGCCGGCTTTAGGACAGCTTTTGGACTGTCGCGTGCGACACCCGCCGTGCGCCGCGGCAGGTATTTATGCCATGGACCTGTCATTTGTCATTTCTCTCTGCATATGCTATATTGAAGCATTTTGACACTGTGTCTTGTGTCTCCTAGCCAAACCCTTGCCGTTGTGTGTACGACCTCTGACTGTCGTCACCGTCTGATCAGGCACTGACGCCCGGTCAGCGGCTGTGTTGCTAGGAAGATTCTACACACTTTCTCATGGTATCAGAGCAGTGAGACAGTTCTCACTGAGCTGAGCAGCAGGGACGTAGTAGAGCAGCAGCAGTGAGAGTCACCGTTGCAGCTGAGTTCCTGGGATCTGCTGGAGACGGCCGGTCGCCGTCAACACACTCCACCCAACACGTGAGATCACAGTTGCAGAGGCAGCAGCAGCGGCGTGCACCGCCACGCAGAGGTGCGTGGCGGCTGTAGTGCGTGCAGCCGCCGTTCCACAGCTGCAGTAGCAGAGCAGCAGCAACAAAGGCGGCGGTAGCAGCAGCGCAGCAGCAGCGGCCACAACAACAGCGTGGCAGCAGCGACAGTAGCAGCAGCGCAGCAGCAGCGTCAGGAGCAGCAGCGCAGCAGCGGCAGCGGCGGCAGCAGCACAGCAGTAGCAGCGGCAGTCGTGGTGGCCACAGCAGAGCAGCAGCGGCAGTAGAAGCAGCAGCAGCACAGCAGTGACAGTAGAACCACCACGCGGCGGCGGCAGCCAGAAGCAGTTGCAGCGCGCAGCAGCAACTACAGCTCGCAACAACAGTAGTAGCAGCACAGCCGCTACTGCCACCGCTGCACACGCAGCTACGCAGCTGCTGCTGCAGCTGATTGCACAGCTGTAGAAGCAGCCGTGCGAAAGCTGTTGCGCAGCTTCCGCGAAGCTGCCGCGCGCCACCGGAAGCGGCTCCACACTCGCGTAGAACCGTGAAACAAAAAAAATGGAGGAGGGGATGAGCTGACGTCAGCATTGTTGATTGCTGACGTCATCAGGTCGTGCTGAAGGCAGCAACCACTTGCTGACATCAGCATTACACTTAGCCAAAATTTCACCCGGAAAGTCAAAAGTTGCCAGCGTTTCAACTCTTCGAGAAAAGGTTTTGAAATCCGAAAAACTTGACCTGTCGTCCCATAGTGAGCGGCGACATAAGTTCGCCCGACGACAAGGACATGGAGCCAGGTGATCCCTCGTCCTCTTCTTCAGGGGTATTGAGCCCTCGCTCGCAGGCCATTGCGGACCTGCGCAGCCAGTAGGATGAGCAGTGTCGTCTGCAGCGAGAGCTGACTGACGCGATCCGCACGCTGACTGAGCTTCTGCGTGCTCAGTCCACGGCTCCTTCGCGGATTTCTAAGGGAGCTGCCGGCGTTGCGGCCTCTACCCATCACTCGGCCCAGGTGCCCGTGACAGGTGCTCCGCCTGCTTCATCTCCTGTTGTGGTTTCTCCACCACCTGCTGACCTCCTTCATGATGAGCCATTCATGCCAGGCTTCGAGGATGACTCCCAGGAGCAGGAGATTAATCTTTTACAGGAGCGCCTCTGTCAGCTGCAGACGGGTACCCGACCTCCACCCGTGCCCCCGATACGATCGTCACCTGACTTCCCCGGTGATCACCCTCTCCCAGGAGTTTTTCCCGTCTCTCGCCCTCCTCAGCCTGCGGTTGCTCTCCCCACGGAGCGGCAGCAAAAGGACTTTGAGGCACCACCTCCACGGTAGATCAGCGAGGATGACTTCGACTGCTGGGAGATCCTGTTTCAGGTGTAGGCCACTTCCGAGGGAGTGTGGCCTTACTACCACAGCCCATACCAGCCTACAAATCCAGCACAGGCGCTGACAGCAGCCCGGGCCATGCGCGGACTTCTCTATGCCATGCCACGGGAGACTGTCATCGACTTCTGCCCCTTCCTCGGTGAGGCTGGCACAGGCACCGGAGCCGATCCTCGTGGAGGCTGGGATCTGGCGTTGTCCCTACTGGCCGCAGAGACGCACGCCACGTGTGCGTCACACATTCGTGCTTTCCACTCGCTCCGTCAGGGGCCAGCGGAGCCTGCGGCGGACTACTCGCGACGTGCCATGCGTATCTACACGCGTCTTGGGACCTCAGGGGGCACACAGCTGTGGGCGCTTCGGACGATCATGCTCAGAGTTTGCCTGGAGTACACCGACATCTTCACACGGTACAGCGATGCTGCCCTTGAGACTTTCTCAGCCACTCTGCAGCTGCTCCCCTGGGCGCATCAACGTTTCCTCCAGATGACATCGGCCCGTGAGGCAGCAGTAGCGCATCAAGAGACTTCCCTCGCTGCAGCAGTCATCGCATCACCACCATCTTCCCTCCTGCAGTCACCCTCATCCACCTCCATCACTACCTCATCCTCTTCCTCCTCCTCTTGGACCCCATCTACACCCACGCAGACGCAGGACGTTGCAGCAGCTGCCCAGGGGAAGAAAAAGAATAGAAGGCGCGGATCGGGTCAGCAGCAGCTGTCATCCAGTGGTAGCAGTGGCCGTTCCATGCACTGCTATAACTGTGGAGGCGCCCATCGCTACACCGAGTGCCAGCAGCCGCTTGACTGGGCGCGCATCACTCGTGGGCTTCAGGCTGCCCATGCTTCTCGCACCGTGTCTGGCACGTCGCCCGTACACTCCTCTGGACGCGCGGCGATCACGACTGCAGCTGTTCCTGCGTCCTCACCAGCGAGTAGCAGTGATCCAGACCCACGCGACCGCACCATCGTCGAGCTTCGTCATCTTCTGGCGCTTTGCTTTCAGGGAGGTGCGAGTGTGTTGTCATCGTCGAGTGGGTCACAGACTGCTTGTTCGTCCGTCCTCGTGACTCGTGATGACACGTGTGGGGGAGCACAGTCCGCATGTGATGATGATGGGCCTGACTGCACTGACTGGATTCATGAGTCTCACCTTCGTGATGTACGTCGTTCCTTCCCACTGACGGCTCAGCGTCCCTCTGATGCCGAGTGTTCNCAGTGATCCAGACCCACGCGACCGCACCATCGTCGAGCTTCGTCATCTTCTGGCGCTTTGCTTTCAGGGAGGTGCGAGTGTGTTGTCATCGTCGAGTGGGTCACAGACTGCTTGTTCGTCCGTCCTCGTGACTCGTGATGACACGTGTGGGGGAGCACAGTCCGCATGTGATGATGATGGGCCTGACTGCACTCACTGGATTCATGAGTCTCACCTTCGTGATGAACGTCGTTCCTTCCCACTGACGGCTCAACGTCCCTCTGATGCCGAGTGTTCCATTGCTCGTTGTACAGTGACGTCCACCAGTCGTGACTCCGGTGGCACTTGGATCATCGATTCGGTGCCACCCATCACATGACGTGTCGTCCTAGTGACTTTGTGGTACTTGGTCCTGTCACGACTGTCCGTTCTGTTCGTACGGGCTCTGGTCAGCCCTTGCCTGTCCACGGTGTTGGGGTTGTATGCTTTGATGGTCCGTCTGACCCCCTGTATCTCTCTGACGTGCTGTTTGTGCCTGATCTTGAGCTCAGTTTGCAGTGTGTGCGTGCCTGTACTCTGATGGGTCTCTCCGTTGAGCATACCGCTGATTTAGCGACTGTGACTGCTCTTGACACCCGTAGCATTGTCCTGCGTGCTTCAGTTATAGATGATTTGTATCGCATTGCTCGGCCCTCCTCCCTTGGCTCTCCCTCCTCCTCTGGTCGCGTTTTTATCACTGGTGTTCTATCCGTGGAACACCAGCGGTTGCTTCACCGTCGTCTGTGTCACGTGGGCTTCGACACTGTGTCAAAGATCATTCGGACACAGCCTGCTCTCGGTCTTGACGTGGCTTCTTTCGAGAAGCCACCCAAGACCGACTGTCTTTTTTGCGCTTAGGGGAAGATGCATCGGTGCACTTATCCTGATTCGCGTTCCCGAGCAGTGAGGCCTGTCGAGTTGGTCCACTCGGACTTGCTCGGTCCTCTCCCGGTCGAGTTCCTGTCCGAGAGGGGCCGGTATGTTCTGATGCAGACTGATGACTTCACCCGGATGCGGTGGGTCTATAGTCTGCGTCAGAAGAGCGACGCAACCCTTGAGGTTTGGCTCTGGCTCGTGATGGCTGAGCGTTAGTCTCGCCACACGCTACATACTTTTCGCTCGGATCGCGGCGGCGAGTTTCAGGGTGAGATGGACTCCTTCTTCGCTGAGCACGACATTTTTCACCAGGTCTCCGCTCCTGCTCCGCACACCAGAACGGTGTATCTGAGCCCTGGAACCGCGCCATGGAGGATGCGGTTCGCGCCATGCGGTCCGAGTGCTGTCTCCCAGAATCCTTCGCCTTCGAGGGCTTCGCCTACATGACTTGGGTCTGGAACCGCCTCCCGCATGGTCCACTTCCGGATCATGTTACACCGTACGAGTTCTGGTTTGGCCACCGTGCTGATCTTCGTCTCGCTCATGTCTGGGGTTCCCTTGCCTCCGTGTGGTACACCGAGGACCAGCAGGGGTCCAAGGTCTCCCCACGGGGTCGCTTGTGTGCCTTCATCGGCATCTCCCCGCGGTCGAAGGCCGGGCATTTTGGGGACCCCAATCGCCGTCGTGTCATTGAGTCCCGTGACGCACTGTTTTTTGAGTCACTCACATACCGTGATCTGACTTCGATCACAGCCCTCTTTGCAGCTCATGTCCCTTCCTGTGAGGGTCCTCGGCGGATGGGGGAGTCTTCTCCGCCAGCGAGCATTCCTCGTGAGGCTGATGTGTCCGCTCGAGTCCCCTCTCGGTCTCCAGCACTTGATGATCCGGCTATCATTGCCGTTGGTCCAGAGATCCCGCCTGTTCAGCCTGTTTCACACCCCACAGGTACCGCTCCCCACAGGCCTCCTCCTGCACCATCACCTGTGTCTACTGGCACCCCTGCTCCGGCGTCAAGCCCAGTCCAGCCCACTCCTGTCCCTACGTTGGCTGACACTCCTGTCTCAGTGTCCGGGCCAGCCTTGCCTGCTGTCACACCCAGCTCTGTGTCCCCCACACACGCTTCTCCTCGCACGGCATCTCCAGCTACCTCGTCTCAGCCCTCACCAGCTATGGTCGTACCTTTCCCTGTGGTCGTACCGGTTCCTGAGCCTGAGGTGCGTCCTTTGACCTGCGGTTACTCCCGTGAGCCCGGTGGCCGCCTTCGATCACTGGATTCCGGAGCTCAGCGAGCGTCGGGTCCCAGACCTAGGCGTTCCTCTCGCAGCATCGCGAGCTGTGATCCAGGCACAAAGGCCTTAGGCCTGAGTGTCCGCACTGAGCTTTCAGAGGTACACCCAGCGTGCCCCATAGGGCACGACCTGGTCACTCGTGAGTTCCATATTGCCTGTGACGCAGCAGCTGATCTCGTAGCCGTCAGGCCTGACACTGAGGCGTGTGCACTTGCCACACAGAGTTCCCCCTCTATGGCGCCCGATCCGGGCACATTGAGGGAGGCTTTCTCATCGCGGGATGGTGTTGCCTAGCGAGCTTCTTGCGAGGATGAGCTTCGCGCTATTCGAGAGCACAGAGTCTACGAGATGGTCGGTGTTCCCCCTAGGAGGAAGGCGATTCAGGTCAAGTGGGTCTTTTGCAAGAAGGTGAAGCCGGATGGCTCACTAGAACGCTACAAGGCCCGCTTGGTCGTCAAGGGGTACTCGCAGATTGAGGGAGTTGATTACACTGGCACCTTTGCCCCTGTCAGTCGCATGACCTCAGCTCGAGCTCTGTTCGGTGTAGTGGCTCAGCATGACTGGGAACTGCACCAGATGGATGTGAACAACGCGTTCCTCCATGGCTCTCTGGATGAGGAGATCTACGTGGCTCAGCCACCAGGCTTTGAGGACGGTGACAAGGTCTAGCGCTTGCGCAAGTCCTTGTACGGCCTCAAGCAGTCTCCACGGTGTTGGAACCGGGAGATCACGGGCACCTTGACTCGCGCAGGATACGTACAGAGGGAGGCAGACCCCTCGCTCTTCATCCTACCGACACCCGAGCGGTTCACCGCCATCCTGGTCTATGTTGATGACCTTCTGATTGCGTCTCCGTCCCTGGAGGCCGTGAAGGAGGCCAAGGCTGTCCTGCAGACTGCCAATAGGATGAAGGACCTCGGTCCTGCATCGGTGTTTCTTGGTATGGAGGTCGTGCGAGATCGCAGACATCGGACACTGTTGCTGCATCAGGCCCGATACGCACGAGTCGTGGGGAGCGTTTTAGCGATCTCCTTGGTGCAGTGCCCACCGCTTCCATACCCCTCACACCTGATGGGCAGGATGTCCTGAAGGTGGATGACCCTACACAGCTGGGGGAGACAGTGGACGTGACCTTGTACCTCCGTCTCATCGGATCTCTGATGTACGTGACCACTACCATGCGTCCTAACATCGCGTTCGCCGTCAACCTCCTCGCTCAGTTCTCGCAGGCTCCACGTGCGAGAGCTCTTCACGCGGATGTGCGAGAGGTAGAGTACGTGGTCTCCACGCCGTATCTTGGACTCTGCTTTCGTCGCCAGTGTTCGGTGGTCCTTGACGGCTACACTGACAGTGACTAGGCTTGGAGCCCTGATGGGCGCAGTCGTAGTGGCTACGTGTTTCTGCTCAGTGGTACCGCTTTCACCTGGCGAAGCGGGAAGCAGGGCTGCATCGCACGTAGCTCGTCGGAGGCAGAGTATGTGGCTTTGGGCGCAGGGGCTGCTGAGGCAGTATGGCTGCAGCGCTTGTTTCTTCAGCTTGGACAGTCAGTACCCGCCATTGTTCTGTGTTTCGACAACCAGAGTGCTCTCGCCATTGCGGAGAACTCTGGTGTTTTTCATGCTCGCACAAAGTACATTGCGGTTGAGCATCACTTCGTTCGTGATCTGGTGGAGCGACGCGTGATCTCCATCATGTGGGTTGGCACTGACTTGCAGCGTGCTGATTTCTTGACGAAGGCACTTGCCCGCGGAAAGTTCCTAGTGACATTCGTTCTGTTGGGCTTCACCCCGTGCGTAAGAGTGGTTGAGTGTGGGATGTGCGTCTGCGTCTCATCTGTCTGTGTCACCCACTATTATGGTTGTACCAGTGCTGCACGCGTATGGACATGCGTACCATCGAGTCATGGGGGAGTGTTGTGCTTTGTGCCGTTCCTGTACAGTTTATTGTGACCACTCGGCAATGTCCATACTTGTGCAGATCCCCGAGGCAGGCGGCCCTGGTGACACCGGCGTGACGACAGGCGGCGGACTACCAGCTTGGAGCTGACCGACCACTATTCCAAAGCCCCAGATGCCACGGGGACTCTTTGCTGTGTTTTCTACGTCTTGCAGGCGTCTTTCGGCGGACTGGCCATGAGGCCTATTTGCATGTTTTTACATTGTATGTCCTCTGTCTGTCGATGGATGCATGCATGTGACCAGTCGTAGCGTCCGTCTTTTGATTCTGCACGTCTAGGTTCAGACGGC
>SZWC01019602.1:0-11376 GCA_023375785.1 Penium margaritaceum
CGCGACCGTCTCGTCCGTGCCTGCAGCGCCTGTTTCGCCCGCGCCTGCCGCGCCTGTCTTGGCCACGCCTGCAGCGTCTCCAGAGACAGCACCTGCCCTCCCTGTGCCAGAACCGTCGGTCAGCTCAAACTCGGGCTACTCCCGTGGACCAGGTGGGCGTCTCCGCCCACTGGCCTCACGAGCACCTTCGACTGCGGTTGCGCCACCCAGACGACGCACGCGCAGCGTGCACAGTGGTGACCCTGGCACAAAGGCTCTCGGCCTAAGTGTCCAAGGCACCTACACGGAGGTGCACCCAGCTTGTCCCATTGGGCACCAGCTGATCGCTGACGAGCACGAGGCTGCACAGGCAGCTGCCGCTGACCTAGTTGCGGTCCGTCCGACCCATGAGGCATGTGTCATAGCCACCCGGAGCTCCCCTTTGACGGTCCCTGATCCAGACACGTTAAAGGAGGCTCTCTTAGGAGAGGATGCTGAGCAGTGGCGGGCCGCCTGTGAGGACGAGCTCAGGGTCATCCGCGAGCACGGAGTCTTTGAGCTGGTCGACCGTCCTGAGGGACGGAAGGTCGTGCAGGCCAAGTGGGTCTTCCGCAAGAAGGTGAAGCCTGACGGCTCACTGGACCGCTATAAGGCCCGCTTGACTGCCAAGGGATTCTCTCAGGTTGAGGGGATCGACTTCACTGACACCTTTGCCCCTGTTGGCCGCATGACCACAGCTCGCGCGCTGCTTGGTGTGGTCGCTCACCATGACTGGGAGCTGCACCAGATGGATGTGAACAATGCGTTCCTCCACGGCACCTTGGAGGAGGAGATCTGCATGGTCCAGCCACCTAGGTTTGAGGTCGAGGGCAACAAGGTCTAGCGCTTGCGCAAGGCCTTGTATGGCCTGAAGCAGTCGCCCCGGTGCTGGAACCGAGAGATCACTCGCACCCTCACTCAGGCCGAGTACGTCCAGAGTGATGCCGACCCGTCACTTTTCATCCGACGGACAGCGGAGCACCTCACTGCCATTCTGGTGTATGTGGACGATCTCCTGATTGCGTCTCCTTCAATGGAGGCCGTGAAGGAGGCCAAGGCGGTCCTGCAGGCCGCCTACAGGATGAAGGACCTTGGTCCAGCGGCTGTTTTCCTCGGGATGGAGATTGTGCGTGATCGTCGTCGACGGACACTCCTCATCCATCAGGCACGATATGCACAGGTTGTGGGGGAGCGGTTTGCTGACCTCCTTGGCGCTGTTCCCACTGCCTCATCACCCATCACTCCCGACGGGCACGATGCCCTGAAGGTGACAGACCCAGCCGATCTGGGCGAGACTGTGGACGTGACCCTGTACTTGCGCATCATTGGCTCGCTGATGTACTTGGCCACGACCACACGTCCCGACATTGCGTTCGCTGTCAACCTACTCGCACAGTTCAGTCAGTCCCCTCGGGCTCGCGCTCTGCACGTAGCTTTGCGAGTCGTCCGGTACGTGGTCTCCACACCGTATCACTGTCTCTGCTTTCGGAGACAGTGCTCGGTTGAGGTAGATGGCTACACCGACAGCGACTGGGCATGGAGTCCTGATGGACGCAGCCGCACGGGTTACGTGTTCTTGCTTGGTGGCACCGCTGTGTCTTGGCGCAGCGGCAAGCAGGGGTGCATTGCTCGCAGCTCCTCAGAGGCTGAGTATGTTGCTCTGGGCGCTGGCGCCGCTGAGGCAGTGTGGCTGCAGCGGTTGTTCCAGTGCTTGGGTCAGTCCGTGCCTCCCATCATCCTCCGATGCGACAACCAGAGTGCTCTCACGATCGCTGAGAACTCTGGTGTGTTCCACGCACGCACGAAGCACATCGCTGTCGAGTATCATTTCGTGCGCGATCTTGTGGAGCGGCAGGTGATCTCCATCGTCTGGGTGGGCACATACTTGCAGCGCGCTGACTTCCTGACCAAGGCACTGGCACGTGGGAAGTTCCTCGGGGCTGTTCGTTCCGTCGGATTGCGACCCCTGTCCGAGAGTGGGTGATTGTCCGGGTCCCTGTTGAGCACTCTGTGTTGCACCGGCACGTGTTCTGCACGTGTATGGACATGTTTACCATCGGGTCATGGGGGAGTATTGTGATGTTGTCAGTCATACACAGTTGTACAGTTGGTTGTGACCACTCGGCTGTGTCCATGCTCGTGCAGATCCTTGAGGCGGACCCAGCTGGAGACGGAGTTCCCTGAGGTGGTGCTCCACCCGCTGGAGGCAGCCTGGGAGCCTACCCAGTGTACCAGAGGGCTCCCACAGCCCACGGACTACGTTTGGAGGTCTTCAGGATTTTCTCGGTGGACAGCCCTGCCGGGCTGATTTACATGTTTGTTTTCTTACGCTCTCCGGCTGTTCCCGGACGTAGGCGTGTGACCAGTCATTGTGTTTGTGTTTTTGTCGTGCATCCGTAGGATCAGACGGCGCTCCGTTTGGACGCCTGTGCGCAGAGTTATGGCCAAAACAGTGGTTTTGGGCCGGTTCAGGTTTGACAGGCACCGCCGTGTGCGCCACCCGCCGTGGCTCACGGCGGCTATTTATGCTGTGGACCTGTCATTTGTTATTTCTCTCTGCACATTCACTAAACTGCAGCTTCTGAGACTTGCCTTGTCTCTCTTAGCCTGACCCTTGCTGTTCTCGCACCCGCTTGCATGCTAGTGCGTTAAGCTGACAGGTCTGTGCCGCCACGTCAGCAGCAGCATTGCTAGGAAACTGCAGTGAAACTTCTCATGGTATCAGAGCAGCGAGCCAGAGCTCGCACAGCTGCGCAGCAGAGACGCAGCGTTTGCAGGAGCAGTGAGCGACAGCAGCAGCAGCCCTGAGTGGCAGCAGCAGCACAGCCCACCGCAGCAACAAACGCTACGTCTGTGCTACACAGCTGTGCGAGCTCTGGCTCGTTGCTCTGATACCATGAGAAGTTTCACTACAGTTTCCTAGCAATGCTGCGGCTGACGTGGCGGCACAGACCTGTCATCTTAACGCACTAGCATGCAAGCGGGTGCGAGAACAGCAAGGGTCAGGCTAAGAGAGACAAGGCAGGCCCGACAACAATGATGGCCGGGTCAATGGTGGCCAGCGACGGTCCCACCCCGGAGGCACCCCGGACGGACTCACCCTGTGGGGCAGACTCCCCCATCCGACGAGAGGCCTCAGAAATGGAAACTCCACGCAACTGCATCATGAACACGCAAGGATAGTGCCACTGAGAAAGTGGATCCTGGGAGGTGGTCATCAAGAAAACCCTGGAGCACTTGTGATGGCGCGCCGGCTGCTGCGGACCCTGCCAAAGGAGCCGTCGAGTGTCTCGGCATACCGGCGAGCCATGACGACACCTCCAGAGGTCACCACAACTCACACACCAAAACTCCCATTATGACCCGCAGACACTGGTCACCACTAGCGAGCAAGGGTCACAAATCCATGGCAACAAGTGCACACTGCAAGGGGCACGAGACATGGCCACACAAGTACTGCTGCTGAAGGAGAGAGGAAGTAGCAAGAGCACGATACAAATCACATAGCAGGAGGAACATATGCGAGAATCCCAACATTGCGCACTGTAAACTTGCACTTGCCACTGCACAACGCTTCGGCGAGGAAGTCTACAAGCTGATGCCGCGTGTCGACACCCACGATGGAGGCAGTGCCGCGTGAAATATGCTCGCATACAAATTGATGCTCAATCTTGATGTACTTTGTGCGCATGTGACACATGCCATCATGCTCTGCTATGTGGCGCGTACTCTCATTGTCGCAGTGAATGGTGATGCAGCGGATGGCCTGGCGAGCTGTTGCATGAGGCGGCATGACCTGATGCTCTCACATACCCCCGTCCCCAATACAACATGTTCAGCCTCCGTTGAGCTCCGCTCTGTGCAACCCTATTTGCTGTTGGTTTTTGCGCTCATTGTGCTCTGTTGTGTCCTCCCGGCTTGTGTACATCGGCGTGCAGATGACTGATGGCGAGACTCGACGCCGATGGAGTGTCGTCCGGTGGAGCCGACGCACGCTGAGGTCGTCTCGAAGTTCGCTGGAGCCTCCTCTCTCCGGCGACGTGTTCAGCTCCATCGGCAGGCCTCCTCGGCGGTCGCACTGCCGGCAGTCACTGCCACCGCAGTCGCTGTCTGCATGCGTCCAGCGCGTACTGTCGTGCCTGCGTCGTCATGCACTGCCTAGGGTCCCAGTTGCATGTTGCATGGCCCTGTTTGGCAGCATAAACCATCGTGGGCACTATCTGGGTTTAGGCTGCCATAACTCCTCGCTACTATTTTTCTAGCAGATTCTGACCACACGGCTGCGTTCGCAGCGTCGGTATTATGGCATGGTCCAGTTTTCAGGCAAAACGGACGACGCCCGGGTTTTGGGCTGTCGACTCCCTGGCAGGCCTCACCGAGAAAACCTGCCAGCCTGAACTGAGCTATTTTCTGATTGGCTGATGAACTGAGTAACAAGCTCTACAGAGCTGGGGGAGGGCTAGAACTTGGAGGGGTCCCCCATTGCTGTTCATTCTTCATTCCTAATCAGTCATTATCAGTTTTCAGCTGCTTTCTGGCGCTAACTCTGGCGCGCGCGTTTCTGAGTAACAAACCCAGAGCTTCCAGACTTAGACTCTAGAGCAGCAGACTGAGGGGGCAGCTGACCTAACCAACGAGCGTGGAAGCCCGCACGCTGCATCAACAACGCTGCTGCCCCAACCTGCTGCATAGATTCCTTTTTGGTATCAGAGCCAGAGCGTAGCAGCCGCAGCAGAAGACTGGCGGACAGGTGCCAGACAACGCCGGCGGACCCCCATACGCGCCAGTGCAGGGGAAATGCTGCCGGATTTTTTCCGACAGCATTGACCCTCCTGGTGGCGGCGTCAGATTTTTTCCCACGGCCACTGGGCCAGGGGAAATGGTGCCGAAATTTTTTCAGCAGCATTGACCCCCACGCGTGACGCGAGGAGGTGAGCGGCAGGCAGCGTCTGACGACTGTGGGCGACGACGCACGCGGCAATGTCACCTAGGTGCAGTGACTCGCACCACCAGCAGCAGCAGGCAGAAGCGGCAGCTCGCAGCAGCCCGCAGCAGCAGCAGCTTGCAGCAGCAGCAGCGTGCAGCAGCAGCAGCTCGCCACAGCAGCAGCAGCAGCCCGCAGCAGCAGCAGCTCGCAGCAGCAGCAGCAGTAGCGTGCAGCAGCAGCAGCAGCGTGCAGCAGTAGCAGCAGCCCGCAGTAGCAGCCGGCTGCAGCAGCCCGCAGCAGCAGCAGGCAGCAGCCGCAGCACGTAGCAGCTGCAGCAGCGTGCAGCAGCAGCAGCGGGCTGCAGCAGCTGCTGCAGCGAGCTGCAGCAGCAGCAGCAGCTAGCAGCAGCTGCGAGCCGCGGTTGCTGCTGCCCGCTGCTCGCAGCTAGTGAGCAGCGAGCAGCAGCCCGTTGCTGCCAGCGAGCAGCAGCTCTCTGCTGCTGGGCGAGCAGCAGCCCGCTGCTCGCAACAGACAGCGGGCTGCTGCCCGCTGTGACAAGAGAAAAAAAAAAAGGACAACAAAAAAAATCCCCCACCCCCGCAGCTCGCTGTAGCAGCCTGCAGCTGCAACGAGCAGCTGCTACAGCACGTAGCAGCTGCAGCAGCACTCTGCTGCAGCAGCTCACTGCTACAGCAGCAACAGCCACAACAAGTGCTGCAGCTCGTAGCACGAGCAGCAGCAGCTGCAGCAACCGCAACTGCAGTAGCAGCAGCAGCAGCAGTAGCAGCAGCAGCAGCAAAAACAGCAGCAACTGTAGCAGCAGCAGCAGCAGCAACAGCAACAGCAGTAGAAGCAGCTGCAGCAGCATCAAACAGCAGTAGCAGCAGCAGCAGCACCCGCCGCCGCTGCAGCAGCAGCAGCCGCCGCTGCCGTAGGACCAGCAGCTGCTGACGCCGCCGCAGCAAGACCAATCGCCGCCGCCATTGCAGCAGCAGCAGCCACCGCCCCTACAGCAGCAGCCGTCGCCGCTGCAACAGCAGCCGCCGCCCATACAGCAGCAGCCACCGCCGCTGCAGCAGCAGCAGCCGCCGCCTCTACAGCAGCAGTCGCCACCGCCGCTGCAGCAGCAGCCGCCGCCCATACAGCAGCAGCCACCGCCACTGCAGCAGGAGCAGCCGCCGCCTCTCCAACAGCAGCCACCGCCACTGCAACAACAGCAGCCGCCGCCCCTAAAGCAGCAGCAGCAGCAGCAGCAGACCACTGGTAACGTCGGCGGCAACCCTGACCCACTTGCTCCTCTTCAGCAACAACTCGCTGCCTTGACACAGCAGCTTGCGGTGCTACAACCAGTCGCCTCCCAAACTGCCACCAGCGCGCTGCCGTCGTTTGTCCCTCCAGGACACGCAAGCCCCACGGTGTCTGCTGCCACATATTACTTAGCACAACAGCAGACTCAGCGCCAACGGCAGACAGTCACCTCCGTCTTTGGCCCCACTCTGGGTGCCGACCGTAGGCAGAAGGACTTTGAGACGCCGCCACCGCCGCTTCAGGCCGGCGAGAAGTTCCGGAGCTGGGAGCTCAGCTTCCGGATCTGGGCGCAGGGTGAGGGTCTGTGGGCCTACTACACCCTCCCTTACGACTCCACCCAGGCCGACCAACTATATGACGCTGGTCGCGCCGTCCGCGCCCTCGTACCAGTCGCCCCTCCAGCTTCCCGCCTTGCCTTGGAGCCCTTCCTCGGCGACTTCACCGCCGGTGCCATCCCAGACCCGGCAGCCGCCTAGCACGTCCTCACCAGACCCCATCGCCTGTCCAGCGACGCCGAGATCAGCCGTCTGCTCCGGGAGTTCAACTCCCTCCACATGGGGGAGGCCGAGACGGTCACTGCCTACTGGCAGCGAGCGGAGGACATCCTCCGTCGACTCGGCAAGTCGGCTCCAACCCCTCTGTCCGTGCTCCTCACCATCAAGCGCGGCGCCACCAGCGCATACGCTGACGTCTTCGTCCACTATCCTCAGGACATCCTCACCACCATGGAGGCCCAGGGCACTCTCATGCCCTGGGCATACGAGCTCTTCCTCCGCATTGAGGAAGCTCGCCAGGAGTCCCAGCTCCATCGCACAGAGGCCCTTGCATCCCCTGCCGTCGCCACCCCTGCCGTTGCATCCGTGGCCGTTGCCTCCCCCGTCGCAGCTACCTCATCACCCTCAGGGAAGAAGAAGAAAAGCCGGAACAAGAAGGGCAAGGGTCCATCGCAACAGCAGTAGCAGCAGTCATCGACCGGTCCCAGCGGTAGTGGCTCGGTCTGCCACAACTGTGGCCAGCCTGGGCACGGGTGGTACACGTGCCCTCTCCCGACGGACGAGGCCCGCGTCATCGCCACCATGCGACGCCAGCGAGAGCGTCGCCTCGCCTCTGCCGCCGTCGCTGCTGCTGGTCCCACCACTCCGACCTCGTCCAGCACCGCTCCCACTCCGACGACTCCGCCTGTCCTGCAGCCACCCACGCCGCAGCAGTACTACCCGCAGCAGTACTACCTTCAGCCGTCGGCACCTCTGCTTCCTTCGTCGGCTCCGTCACCCTACTACCCGGGCTCCGGCGCCGTCACTCCGCATTCTATCTACACTCCTGGGCCATCATCACGCGAGCGTCAGCTGGAGCAGTTCATCGCACTCCAGCTTGGCCTCCCTCGCCCTCCTCCCCAGGGAAGTGCGAGTTGCGTCACCTCCTGCCCTCCAGCCCTTCCCTGCATGACAGAGACTAAGCTGCGGTCGTGTCCAGTTTCCTCGTCTGTCTCGTCATCTCCCGTGATCTCATCCACCCCACTCCTTGATGACATTGCATGGCTTGACGACTGGTAGTCTCGTTTCGCGCCTCCGTCCACCGTGTCCGTGTCCCTCGCGTGTTGCCATGTGACCGTGACTGATCTGGCGACCCCTGTCCAGGACCGTGCTGAGACCTGGATCATCGACTCCGGGGCCACGCATCACATGAAGGCCTCTCGCGAGGCCTTCAGTATGCTCGGTCCCGTCGGCGATGTCTCCGGGGTTCGGACGGGCTCCGGACAGGTGTTGCCGGTCCGTGGGGTAGGCGTTGTTCGTTTCCGTGGTCCGGCCGGTGACGTCTTTTTGACCGATGTTCTCTTCGTCCCTGGTCTCGAGCTCAGCCTCCTGTCCGTGCCTGCCCTTGACCGCATGAGCATGGACGTTGTGCACTCACGTGGTGTCGGCACTGTGTCGTTGAGTCCGTCGGGTCTTGTCGTACTGCACGCCACCGCCTGTGGCAACTTGTGGCACGTTCCCCGCCTCGCTCTTTCCCCTCCCGTCTCCTCCCCGTCGGCTGCGACCGGTCATGTGTTCGTCACCAGCACGCTTTCTCCTCAGCACACCCGCCTCTTGCACTGCCTCCTTTGCCATGTCCACTCTGCCGCAGTAGAGAGCATGCTCCGCACCCAGCCAGCCAAGGGCCTTGATCCGGAGACCTTCCCTGTCCCGTGCCCCACTGAGTGCATTGACTGCGCTCAGGGCAAGATGCACCGGTCCACGTACCCCCTCTCTTCCTCACGGGCGTCCGCCCCCCTTGACCTTGTCCACTCGGACGTCATGGGCCCTTTCCCCACCGATTCCGTCGGTGAGCATGGCCGCTATGTCCTCACTCTGACGGACGACTACTCTCGCTACCGTTGGGTCTTCTGCCTTCGGTAGAAGAGCGACGTCGCCCGAACTATTCAGGACTGGCTTGACCTCGCGGAGCGCGAATGTGGCTGCCCCCTACGTCGCTTCTGCTCCGATCGCGGTGGAGAGTACCTGGGTGAGGCCACGACCTTTCTCGCCTCCCGCGGTATCCGCCATGAGACATCTGCGCCCTACACACCCGCCCAGAACGGCGTCTCCGAGCGGTGGAACCGCACCATGGCCGATGCCGTCCGCACCATGCGGGTCGAGTCCGGTCTCTCGGATGGCTTCTACTTTGAGGCCATGGCCTACATGACCTGGGTCTGGAACAGGGTTCCCCATGGTCCCCTTCCCCGCCAGTCCACGCCCTATCAGCACTGGTGCGGTCGGCGTGCTGACCTCCGCCCGGCTCGCNGAGTACCTGGGTGAGGCCACGACCTTTCTCGCCTCCCGCGGTATCCGCCATGAGACATCTGCGCCCTACACACCCGCCCAGAACGGCGTCTCCGAGCGGTGGAACCGCACCATGGCCGATGCCGTCCGCACCATGCGGGTCGAGTCCGGTCTCTCGGATGGCTTCTACTTTGAGGCCATGGCCTACATGACCTGGGTCTGGAACAGGGTTCCCCATGGTCCCCTTCCCCGCCAGTCCACGCCCTATCAGCACTGGTGCGGTCGGCGTACTGACCTCTGCCCGGTTCGCGTCTGGGGCTGCGTAGCCGTTGTGTGGCTGCCCGCTCCACAGCAGGGTGGAAAGCTTGCCCCCCGCGGACGCCCCTGCACCTTTCTCGGTGTGTCTCGTCAGTCTAAGGCCTGGCGCTTCTGGGACCCATCCCGACACTGCATCGTCGAGTCCCGCGATGCCCTTTTTTTCGAGGACCTGTTTCCCCGCGACCTCATCCGCTCCGGCTCGTCCGTGTCCCTCCCGTCGCGTGGGGGAGTGGTGAGTCCGTCCTCCATCCTGTTGCTTCCGGGTGACACATCACTCTGTCCCTCTGAGCCGGTAGCCCCGGTCGCGGCCGCTGGCCCCTCCAAGCCAGCTGACCCAGTCGCGTCCGTTGGCTCCTCCGGGCCGGCAACCCCAGTCGCGTCCGCCGGGTCCTCCGGACCGGCAATCCCAGTCGCGTCTACTGGCCTCTCCGGGCCAACAGCCCCGGTCATGTCCGCCGACTCCTCCGGGCCGGCAACCCCAGTCACATCTACTGGCCCCTCTGGGCCGGCAGCCCCAGTCGCGTCCGCTGGCCCATCCGGTCCGGCAGTCCCAATCGCGTCCGCTGGTCCCTCCGGGCCGGCAGTCCCAGTCGCGTCCGTTGGTCCCTCTGGGCCGGTAGCCCCAGTCGCTTTCGATGCCCCCCCCCCGGGCCGACGTCTCCAGTCGCGTCCGCTGGCCCCTCCGGGCCAGCAGTCCCAGACGCGTCCACTCGCCCCTCTGGGCCGGCAGCCCCAGCTGCGTCCGCTCGCCCCTCTGGCCCAGCAGCGCCTATTGCGTCTACTGGATCCTCCGGACCAGTAGCACCGTCCGCCTCCGTCGCCCCGTCGGACTCAGCACCATCTTCTGCCCGACCGCGCTACACACGTGGCCCAGACGGCAGCCTCCGACCTCGGCCAACATTGAGCGCGCAGACTGTCGCTCCCCGTTCCGTGGCGCCTCGACCCCCTGTGGCTCAACGTGTCTCCTCCACTCCCACGATCGTGAGTGGGGACCCTGGCGCAAAGGCTCTCGGCCTGACCACTTCTGCCATTATCGCAGACCTTCACCCGGGCTTTGCATTGGGGTACGCCATGCTTCATCACGAGCATCGGCATGATGTTGTGGCCGCACTCGCACGCATCCCACCTGGGGCTCGTGATGCACATGCCCTCTCAGTTCGGTCCACAGCGCGCCCAGAGGACCCTTCCACCCTACGCGAGGCTTGAGCCTCCCCTGAGGCCGCACATTGGGATGCTGCCTGTGCCGAGGAGCTCGCCGCTATCCGACAGCACCACGTATATGACCTCGTCGACCTCCCTCTAGGTCGGAAGGCCATCGGTGCCAAGTGGGTCTTTCGGCGTAAGTGGAAGCCTGACGGATCCTTGGACAAGTACAAGGCCCGTCTCACAACAAAGGGATTTGCTCAGGTCCCTGGGATCGACTACGCCCAGATCTTCGCCCCAGTTGGCCGGTTCTCCACTAGCCGGGCATTGTTCAGCCTGGTTGCCCAGCACGGGTGGGAGCTGCATCAGATGGACGTAAGCAACGCATTCCTCCATGGCTCACTGGAGGGTGAGGAGCTCTACATGACGCAACCCCCAGGCTTCGACGATGGCACTAGGAGAGTTTGGCCGCTGCGGAAGGCCCTCTATGGTCTGAAGCAGTCGCCTCGATGCTGGAACCAGGAGATCAGCAGTACGCTTCTCCGTGGCGGCCTCCAGCGCATCACCGCTGACCCCGCATTGTTTATCAGCCCGCGAGGTCAGACCTTCGCCGCGGTCCTGGTCTACGTCGAAGATCTCCTCATTGCGTCACCAGACGCGAAAGCCATCCAGCACGTCAAGGACCTACTGCACGCTGCCTACCAGATGAAGGATCTCGGTTCTGCCCGAGTCTTCCTGGGCATGGAGCTCGAGCATGATCGCTCTCAGGGCGTCCTGCATGTTCACCAGGATGCCTATGTGCAGACCCTGTCAGCTCGCTTCGCCGAGGACTTGCCCCTCGTGCCCAGCGCTTCCTCACCCATGTCACCCGATGGCCAGGTGAAGTTGAAGAGTCATGACCCA
>SZWC01019602.1:12887-42587 GCA_023375785.1 Penium margaritaceum
TCGTGGGCACTATCTGGGTTTAGGCTGCCATAACTCCTCGCTACTATTTTTCTAGCAGATTCTGACCGCACGGCTGCGTTCGCAGCGTCGGTATTATGGTATGGTCCAGTTTTCAGGCAAAACGGACGACGCCCGGGTTTTGGGCTGTCGACTGCCTGGCAGGCCTCACCGAGAAAACCTGCCAGCCTGAACTGAGCTGTTTTCTGATTGGCTGATGAACTGAGTAACAAGCTCTACAGAGCTGGGGGGGGGGGCTAGAACTTGGAGGGGTCCCCCATTGCTGTTCATTCTTCATTCCTAATCAGTCATTATCAGCTTTCAGCTGCTTTCTGGCGCTAACTCTGGCGCGCGCGTTTCTGAGTAACAAAACCCAGAGCTTCCAGACTTAGACTCTAGAGCAGCAGACTGAGGGGGCAGCTGACCTAAGCAACGAGCGTGGAAGCCCGCACGCTGCATCAACAACGCTGCTGCCCCAACCTGCTGCATAGATTCATTTTTTTGCCACTTCCATGAGACAACTGTACCTCTGATAAGGAAAATGTAGCTGGACCGGCTGCGCGCATCGTGATCATGGACCCAATTGATGTCAGTGTATACGTCAATTACAATAGACAGGTGTGTGCGAAAGCACAGTCCCAGATGTGGGTTGGACATGAAATACCGCACCCTGCGCAAAACAACCTTCAAATGGAACTGACGAGGATGTTGTGAGAACTGCGACAAGAAGTTCACAGTGCGTAGTATATGCACGCGTTGTGATCTCGAGGAGCCAATGACTCAAAGGTACGTCGTGACATCAATAGGCACCTCCAGGTGATCTGGGTCTGCTGACGTAAGAAGCCTCTGCCCAGTGGGTGTCATAGGCGTAGATGTAGAAGGTACTGTGATCAACATGCCAGCAGAACCCTCCCCTAGTGTCTTGACGTAACCAGCGTGATGCACATGTAGTGTGGGATGCCGCCGATCACGCTCAATCTCCATCCCTAAGACGACATGAGCTGGACCAAGATCTTTCATGCGGTATACAGAATGGAGGAGATCCCTCACAGCCTGGACAGCCTGAGGGTCGGGGGACAAAATCAAGAGGCCGTCCACATAGACAAGGAGAACGAAAACGGGTGCAGAGGGGGTACTTACAAACATCGTTGGGTTAACTATGCTACGATGATACCCGCCCCGTTCCAAGGTTGCGGAGATATTGAGGTTCCAACAACGTGGGGATTGCTTCAAGCCATACAAGGCCATTTGGAGGTGCCAAACTTTGTGTGTGTCATCCTCGAACCCTAGAGGTTCGACAAGATAGATCTCTTCCTTGAGATTACCATGTAAGAAAGGACTGTTGGCGCTCATCTGGTGGAGCTCCCAATTATGTTGTGCCACTTGACTCAACAAGGCTTTTGCCGTGGTGTACATGCCCATAGGGGCAAAGGTGGCATCGCAGTAAACACCAGGCACTTGGGAGAATCCCTTGGCCGTGAGACGGGCATAGTACCATTCCGCTGAGTCAACGGGCCTCTCTTTCCTTCAAAAAAACCAACGGGATGAGATAGCCTTACGACCAGGCATGGGTTTCACTATGTCAAAAAGCCCATGCTCCTCAATTGCAGCGAGTTCCTCACGCATAGCTTGCTCCTAGAAAGATGAATCTGCAACGGGGCGTGCTTACTGCACTGTCTTTGGTTCAGGTACAGGTGTCGCATTGCCACTCGCAACGAGTACTGTGGTGACTGAGGGATGTGGCAGAAGCCGGGTAGACCCAGCTGCTGCAATGAGAGCATCCAAGCACGGTGTTAGGTTGTACCTTAGTCACCGCTAAGCCAAGAGCGTCAAGACCAGAGACATGAGTAGGCTATGTGGGACAAGCGACACCATTGTGAGCTGGACGAACTGATTGTAGGGGCCCATTGTGGCCAGCTGAGGCTACACGAATTGTAGGCGGGAAATACTGAGGTGTAGAATGCAAAGGTCTCAGACGACCGCCTGGCGCACAAACAAACAGCGGCGAGATGGGGGCCTACGAGGTTGCGACAGGGTCCTATGCTGATGGAACCGCAAATGGTGACAAAGACGACGGTGCAACAGGAGATGATGCAGATGTGACATGAGATGATGTAGACGATGCCAACACAACTGGAGAAGATGCAGGTGGCGACACAGACGTGATCGGAGATGAGGCATGTGTTGACACCGACGCAAGAGGAGAGAATGCAGGCGACGAAACAGACACGGGTGACATTGGCGATGACATAGCCACAACAAGAGGTGATACATGTAACGAAGGAGATGCGTCAGGAGATGGTGCAGGTAATGACACAGACGTAACAAGAGGTGACAATGTAGTGGGATACGGAGTGCAACCACTACTGAAGGGCACTCCATATACACCACCTCCCCGTGGATGAAAGAAGGGCGCAAGGGACAGAATAAAACAAGCAATGCCGTTGGAGAATGTGCTCTCAAAGAAGAGAGTATCGCGAGATTCAACAACCCGACCACGCTGGGAGCCCCAAAAGCGTCAGGCCTTGGACTGAGAGGAGACACCAAGGAAAGGGCAGAGGCAACCTCAAATGGACATCTTCTTATTGCGTTGGTCTTGAGGGAGCCAAACACTAGTGAGTATTGCGTCGATGGTTTTAGGCACCTTTGCGGCATATGGAGGTGAAGGTCAACATGACGACTATTCCATTGCACGACAACTATTCCATTCCAAAGGGCGTGACATGACGAGGCAATAGACTGTGGGTAATACGGTTCCAAACCCACGTCATGTAGGACATGGTCTCGAAGGCAAAAAATAAAGGGAGGCCAGACACGACAAGAAGGATGTGAACACTGTCAGCAAGAGTGTGGTTCTAACATTCCGACACTCTATTCTGCTGTGGTGTATATGGAGCAAAGAGCTCCAGGTGCACTTCTTGAGACTAGTGGAAGCGCGCCGTGGGACCCATGAAATCACCGCCACAATCAAAGCAAAATATTATCAGCTTATGATGGCAAGCACACTCAGCCTGGACAAGCCAGGACTTGATCGTGGGCCAACATCTCTTTTGTGGCAAAGGGCAAAGATCTAGCGGAAGTGAGAGAAATCATCCGTAAGACACAAGATGTACCAACCAACATCCTCCAAAAATTCATCGAGGAGGGGGCCCATGGCGTCCACATGGACAAGGACAAGGGAGTGCAGTGTGCGGGAATCAGACAAAGGAAAGGACGGGTGATGAAACTTGCCTTGTGCACAAACAAGTCAGTAAGTAGTGCATGGGGCAGGGAATGTGCCAGGGTCAAGGCCAACAACAGGTTGATGATGCAAGAGGCTATTGAAGGTGGATGTATGCACATGATACATGCAACGATGGAGCAGACATGTGTGTACAGGGGAAAGCAAAAGTGTAACATGCACATGCGCTGTTGTAGTGGCCAATGACGATGGTGTAAACAAGGACACATGATAAAAATTGTCACAACGCAGACCACGAAGAAGAGGATGGCCGGACGGCTGCATCGACACAGTACCAATGCCACGAGATGAGACAAAACCCATGCTCTGGTCATTCAAGGCAGTGAAAAACATCAAGCTGACCTCAAGCGTAGGGACAAAGAGGACATTAGAAAAGAAGACGTCACTCGACGGACAAAGCGTACGTCACCAACAGGCCCCAACGTGACAAAGGCAACAGGAAACTACATCATGTGATGAGTGGCTATAGAATCAATGATCCAAAAACCACTCGACACACGAGAAGGAGCGGTTACATGACACTACGTGACACTGCAAGCTAGGACAGGAGAGGACGTAGTAGGACCATAAGTCACGGCAAGGAGACAGGGAAGGGTAAAGGACTGCCAATGCCTAACCCACTCCACAGGCAACACAGTACCACCTTCTGACACACCCCAAAGGGCTCCATCTGATGAACAACGGTGACCCCTGGACTCGACAATCAAACTCACACTGGAGGAGACAACCGGAGGCCAACGAAAGGAAGGGAATGGGGAGGTTGGAGCAGACGTGTTTATACGATGCGGTGGCTCAAGAAAGGATTGAGCTGGTGTAGCTACGAAAGATGGAGCTACGGGCTAGAGCCACGACAGAGGGGGGGTGTATGAGGAAGAAGGTGGTTCATAGACTATGGGTTAGTATGGTGGCGTAAGTCAATGCCACCCTGGGTGGGGTACTGCCACTGCCGGGGACGTCGGGGCGGGCGTTGGAACAGCCGACATCAAGACGACGGTGGTCTTCCACCACATGGAGTCAGACTCCCACGTGCGAGGGTCTCGACTGGAAGAAGAAGGAATAAAAGACAAGACCTAAAGAACTGCTCTCCCCGGTACCGGGACAATCCCCAGATGCATGAGTCTCGACCAAGGAGCGAAAGAGAAAGGAAAAATGAAAGCAAAATGCCATATTGCTCTTGGATTTCAACAAATGGAAACTTGCGAATTATAAAATCTATGAATTAGATGAAAATTTTTAGGTTTGAATTATTTTGGCCTTAATTGTCGAATCGGCATCAAATGGCACCTTGATTTTAATGTTTTATGTGAAAAATACATCATCAAAGTCTAAAATCCCTTAGCCTTTCACAAAAAATTTGAGTTTAACTATTTATATGGTATGTGGAATTCATTGAACAAAAGAATGTATCAAATTCAATCAACCTTGAAAAAAAAATTGAAATCCAAGAGCAATACGGTAAATGAAAGCAGAAACGAAATAAAATGGCCTACTTACCTAGCCTGTAGACAGTGCACCCGGGTTCACTCAGGATGGGTATGCCAAGGAAGGATTGCCTAACCTTTTTCTTTCTTAGTGACGAGCTAGCTCGAGTCTGTCGGTTGACGGGCTCGTTGATCCATGGACTCATTGATCGACGGGTTTGTCGATCGATAAGCTTGTCGGTCTACATGCTCATCGGTCAACGAGCCCGTCGATCGAAGAGCAGAAGGCGCGGGAAGCTGAAAGGCAGCTTCCTGCCTGCTTGGCTGGTGTCAGCTGTGTCAGTCATCATGGCTGCTACTGTTCTTGTTGACCTGCTGCTACTGACGCTACGGTTTACACTGCTAATTCAATGTTGCTTCTGCTGCTACTCCTGGTTACTGCGACTGTTTTCCCCGCCAATATTAGTGTTTTTGCAACAATTGCACTTGAGCAGCTGCCGCTCTTGGTACTGCCGCTAGTGCTGCTGATGCTGTTGTTGCTGTTGCTATTGCCAAGGCAACAGGTGCTGCTATTGTAGCAGCTGAAGGCGCCGCCATTGCGATTGCCGCTACTTCTGCCGTAACACCGCCAATGTTGTTATTTTTGTAGCGATTGCATTAGAGAACCTGCAGCTATTACTGGTGTCGCTAGTGCTGATACTACTGTTGTTGTCGAGGCAGCTTGTGCTACTGCTATGGCAGCCTAAGACACCGTCACTCGTGCGTCTTGTCATCGCCACGACGACAGCTATGACGAATGGAACTGTCAAACGTTTCAGTACCATTACCTCCGGCTGTGCCAGAGGACTACGTGATGTGAGCCCTCAACTCAGGGCCTCCATGTTGCTAGGACCTGTATGCCCCACCCAGCCTAGCCCAGCCCAGCCCAGCCCAGCCCAGCCCAGATGCCTCCGGTGCCACTGCTGTGTGCTATATGGTGGGAGGAAGGAGTTGTGTCTCTCTAATAGCTCTAATACCATCAGAGAATAGAGGAACCCCCTAAGTAACATTTAGTGCAAAAGGGCATGATGTATAGAACACAGTGCGACAGACGGTAATATGAAAGGTGGACAGATGGCGAACATATGCTTTGAAACGTAAAAGGTAATTTTGGAAACAACAGCCTAGCATATGTTATCTAGTCTCACCCACGTGCGTGTAACTAAGCGCGCGCGTCCAACCAATCGGTCAGAAAATAGGTTATCCCGGCTGCAAGCTCCAAACCAACAGCAAGAGGGAACCCAACAGGCGTATGGGTTCCTCGGGTTCGAATGACAAACCAAATGAAGCGCCAGGTACAGAAAAAGAAACTCCGCGCAACTTCATCATGCACGCACAAAGATAGTGTCACTGTGAAAGTGGATCCCGGGAGGTGGTCACCAAGGAAACCATGCAAAGCACGTGAGGGCGCGCCGGCTGGTGCTGACGCTGTCAAAGGAGCCATCGAGTGTCACGCCATACCGGCGAGCTGTGACCGTAAGTCCACAGGTCACTACGACTCACATACCAAAACATGGACATGTAGCGTGCTGACTTCCTGACCAAGACATCCGCGTGCGGAAATTTCATTGTGACCATTTCTTCTATGAGGCTTCATCCCATAGAATGGCTGAGAGTAGGGAGTGAAAGTTAGGGCTGTTGAGCATCTAGTGGCGTACCTATGTCGGTTATGCACGTTTATGAACATATGTACCATGGGGTCATGGGATAGTGTTGTAATGTGAATGGTCTCTGATTTTCTGTACAACTTTCTGTGACCACTCCGGCGTGTCCATGCTCGTGTAGATCCTTGATGCGGACCAAGCTGGCATAAGAGCATTGATGGGTGGTGGCTCCACCCACCTGTTGGAAAAAGGGCCATCCGGCTCAGTTTCAGGTCCACAGGAGCAAGTTTCATGAAACTACCAAATGCATGCTCGGATTGTCAATCCGACTTGACCATTGGTGGCAATATGTCTATGGTCCAAGTTTCAGGCCGATCCAACGGTCGGATGGGGAGATGTGAATTTTCAGAAATTTTGGGGTCATCGACCGCCGGTGTCCAAGTGACCACGGGAGACGCCTCCATGCCTTAGCCTGAGAAAAGAAAAAAGGCAAGAGGTTCAGGGTCAAGACCTCATGGGAAAAATATCCAAAAAGGTCCTTGATTCTTGGATTGCCTTGTCAGAGTGTGCTGAAAAAGGTACCTCTCCTTTCTTGTTAGGTGAGGTGAGACCCTTGTGTGCTAGCCATGGACACATGGCGATTCTCCATGGGATTGTGGGTTATGTGACCACTAGGAGTGAGCCATGAGAGCATTCTCTAGCTCTCTAGGTTGTGTGCGATTGGTCAGCCTGATTGCTAGGCTGATTTCCTCTCTTGTGTGATATTGTGGACTCTAGTGTTTGAGCCTTAGCCTCCATGGCTAAGTGGTGTGGCTTTTGAGAGGGATGACTTGCCCAACCTCTATCTCTATATGAAGTACCCCGGTGATTCTTGAATTCGAATTTAATGTTTTGGGGGATAGTCGAATTTGAACCGTTTTTTCGTTCAACGAATTTAAAGGAACACTTAAATAATTACATTTATGTTTCTTCAAATTCAAAGTGCCACAGCCAGAATTTCACTCATATTGGTGTTGGATTCAAACGGTCTAGCACCTGGTGAACCAAGCAAAACATTTTCTTGCGTGTGTGTCTTAACAGATGTGAATTCCTGATCAGCAGTTCGTACGTTCAGCTCAGTCGCGAGGAACGAGGAGCGAGTGCAGCAGGGCAAGCGAGATGTGCGCCGACACCAATGCCGGCATCGCTGTCAGTAATGTCAGAGATGTCAGCCACGTGGGCGATGTCAGAGATTTTAGCAGTTTCAGCGCGCTCGCGGTGACGATCTCGAGACGTTCTCGATGAAATAAAGGATCACGACAATAATTAACCTGGTATTTGTTCGAATTCAAGGACCAGGGTCAGCCCGAATTCGATGAAATAGGAACACATAAATAATTTCAATGCCCAAAAAGTGTTTGAATTCAAAGAACACATAATTCTAAAATCTCATTTGTGCAAATTCAAAGAACACCAGGGTACATTATTTTGAGTACTTTAACAACTATTATTCAGCACAACAGATGCCCTTTGAGTCCCACATGTTCGTTGCTCCAAGGCTACCTCTCTCCTCCAGATCCAACACTTGGTATCAGAGCCAGATTCTGCCTGTTTCAGCCAGCGCAGGCCGTCACTTTGAGAGTGATGGATGAGGGCCAAAGCTTGACCAAACTTGACAAATGGATGTTACATTTTTCAGAAAATCTTTCCACCAAACCCAAGATCACAAAGATCCGACAGTTGGATGCCAAGTTATGCTCAAAACAAGGTCGCCCAGGAATACTCTTTTCTCTCTGAATTAGACAGTCGCCTTGTAATGACCATAACGGTGTCGTTTCTTACTCAGATGTTAAAATTAGTACATGAGAATGAAATTATTATTCCCAAGCTTTCCAGTGGCATAAAAATATTTTCATTCCATCAGTACGTTAGGGAGAAACGCTGGATACAAGTTGGTTGGTCTGAGCTGGAGTAGGAGCTGCACCATACCCTATTTTAAAGGGCATATCTTTCAAACTCCCCTGATGGGTCCATCTAAATTTTTTTGAGCTAAAGATTTGAGTGGTGGGCTCAGTTTTTTTAAATTATCAGTCTGCTGACTTCTATAGTTGATTTTATGTCAGGCAGCAATAGAAGCAGGTGTAGCGCCGCCACTCAAGGGCAGCGTTGAGCATCACCAAGGCTCAAAATGGCAGCAGCAAGCGTCGTGATAACAGCCCAGGCATTGGAAAGGCTAGAGGGATGCACAAACTTCACGCTTTAGAAGATCCATATCCGCCTCCTTTTGGAGGAGAGGGGCTTGTGGGAGGTGGTGAGCGACGACGAGCCGCCTGCGGTTCCATAGGCAGAAGGCATCACCGCAGTGCAGGTGGTGGCGGAGAAGACGCTACAAAAGGTGCATCAGATGCAAGTTCATCTACAACTACAGCAGCGATGTATGAGGAGTGGAAGAAGAAGGATAGGCAGGCTTACAGACTGCTTTTCAACACCATCTCCAACCTACATCTTCAGTATGTGAGTGATAAGGCTGCTGCAAAGGAGGGGTTGGACGAGTTCTGTACGAACTATGAGAGCAAGGATCCTGCATTCCTTATGCTTTTGGAGGAGAAGATGATGGCTTTGGAAATGTAGGGTGCTAAAGGGATGGAAGCGTATCTGGGCAGGGCAAAGGATGAAGTAGCTGAAAGCGGCCGAGAACCTTGTGGAAGTGACGTGGTTCATCCTCCTCTTGCTGAGGGGACTCCCAACAAGCTATGACATGGTGCGAGAGACGCTGGAGTACTAGTTGACTCTCGATCTTGACTTCATCTGCACGCACCTGGTGCAGGTGAAAGTGCGTCGTAATGCAACAAAGCGCAACGGCGCCAGCAATAGTGAAGAAACCTTATGGTCGTGAGCTCACGCAACCAGCACCAGCATTAGTCTGAGCAACAAAGAGGTAAGAAGAATGGCAAGTGCCACTACTACCAGAGAGAGGGGCACTACAAGAAAGAGTGTTTCAAGTTCAAGAGGAACCAAAAGGAGCAGCAACAGTTGTAGTCATCACAACAGCAAGAAAAGCAACAAACTCCACAACAGAGTAGCAGTCACAGTAGCTTCAGCAGCAGCAGCAACAGCAAAACCAGACCAGTGTGTGCCACTTTGGCAACATGATCGTGGCAAAGGAGGTGCGCAACCGCCTCTTCATGGCAAAGACTGACATGTCACAGGTGGAGAAGGCGGATCCGGCATGGTACAAAGACTTAGGATGCACCAAGAGCCCGACGCACCACAAGGTGTGGTTTACCAGCTGCTCTCCATTCCTCCCCGACCTATCGCTTTAGGTGATGATCGGGTGGTGTATACTGAGGGGATTGGGACTGTGGAGATGTGGTTGGAGACCCCGCATGGTTTTGAAGTGGGAGTGTTCCATGGCATGCTGTATGTACCTGGTGCTGCGTTCAACCTTCTCTCAGTCTCCTCACTCAACAACACAGGACTACGCGTCGTCTTTGACGATGAATATTGCTACATCCTTGACAAGGACACAGGAGTGGAGTTGGCCAGGTCGGTGAAGGAGGGCGACGTGTACCGTTTGCTGGGGGCAACCAAGATCCCACGTGAGCAGAGTCTTGCAGCAGTAGTGTAGGCAACATATTGGGAGATCTGGCATGTGCGCTATGGCCACATTGGCATGCATGTCTTGCACCAGCTTCAAGCAAAGTAGATGGTGCGTGACTTACCCACCATCTCCAACTTTGAGCAGCAGTTGTACACCGATTGTTTAGAAGGGAAGCAGCATCGTGAGGCATTCTCTAGAGTAAGGAAGCGCACGAAGGACGTGCTGGAGCTGGTCCACACGGACTTGTGTGGCCAGATACAGACCCAGGGCTTTGGAGGCTCTAGTTATTTCCTAACCTTCATTTATGATTTCATCCGCTACACTGATGTGTACTTCCTTGCTTCTAGAGACCATTGCTTTGACAGGTTCAAGGAATTCAAGGCAATGGTGGAGAACCAGACTAGCAGGAGAATCAAGGCATTGCACGGCGATCATGGCGGAGAAAACGTGAGCAAGGAGTTTCATGACTACCTTGCAGCAGTTGGCATGCACAATGCACAACTTCATACTCGTCACAACATAATGGGGTAGCAGAATGCACCAACCGTACTATCATTCCGTCGGCACGCTCCATACTACACGCGGCTCAGCTCACCTACGACTTCCGTGCCAAAGCAGGAAGCACTGTGGTGTTCATCAAGAACCATAGTCCAACCAAGGCGCTAGAGCATATGACGTCGTACGAGGCATGGCTTGCCAAGAAGCCGAGCATGGGTCATGTCCGAGCATTTGGCAGCTTGGCGTACATGCACGTGCCCAAGAATAAGTGGCAGAAGTGGGATGCAAAGAGCGTGCAGATGCTGATGATCAGCTATGACGTGGTAAGAAAATCATGTCGCTCTATGAGAGAGATACTAGCCACATTATCATCTCCAAGGACATTGTCTTCAATGAGAGCAACGTCATTGGTACCAATATTGTTTGTGAGGAGGCAGCAGAACCAGCAACTAATGAAGTAGTGGGAGCAGACATCCTTCTTGCTCCACTCTCTCCTCATCCATCCTCTCCTATGACAGTGGGAGAACCAGTCTACTCTGCCATGTGTAATATAGCAGATACAGCAGCCTCATCGACAGAAGCAGAGGAAGGAGATGCAGTACCGCCAACAACCACAACAGTTGTGCCACTAGTACCGTGCCAGCCGCCCGCTAATGCTCCAGCTCCAGGTCGTAGGTACCCTCTCAGGGTGCGCTACAAGCTTAGTGAGCGTGGCCATTTCTGGATGCTGCAGAAACCACAACAGATGAATGTTGAAATTACAACAGATTCAAATGAGCCAACTTCTTACAAGGAGGTCATGGTTGTACCTGATGCAAACGATTGGGTGCAAAATGTGCAGTAGGAGATACAGCCGCAACTCATCAATGGCATGTGGAAGCTGACTGAGCGTCCACCTGGGCGCAAGGTAATCAAGTGCAATTGGATGTTCAAGAAAAAGCGAGGAGCACATGGCAACCTAAATAAGTAGGAGGCGAGGCTCGTCACAAAAGGCTACTCGTAGCAGGAAGGCATCGACTACACAGAAACCTTTGCCCCTCTTGTAAAGCTTGCCTCTGTGCACTCTCTCCTCTCTTATGCAACAGCTGAGCGGCAGAAGTGTTACATATTGCCCCGTGCCATACCATGGAGTTGTCGTTTTCAGGGCGAGGGCTCCAGATCCTTGTATATTGAAAATCTTTGCATGAATGGATGGATGTTTCAGAAACTTGAGGACGTGCTGGACCAGCTTCAATTTGAATCACATAAATCAGCTAAGAATTGAGGGACTCATGGTGCATCAAAGTTGGAAGGTAATGCTGGCCGTCCAGGTTTGGACGACAGACTTGGTATCGGCTGGAAAATTGATCCGGCGGTGACCACTTCGTCTCCCATCACACACACCATGGCCGAGGCGCCCCTTTGGGGATGCTAGCAACAATATCCTAATGTTCATTGGAGATATGTACGCTTCAGAATGGCGGTCTGATGCTTCATTGGGGTCCAGGGCATATCGGGCGCCCGTCACTCATGCTAGTGCTCTGTCAGGGACAGAGACTCAATGATGCACTCCAAATCGCGTAACGGCCGCTACGGTGATCCAAATTGCACGCGGTTTAGTGCGTTGGAAATCTTGTGACTAGAACTATAACTTTGCTGATGTGGTCCTTGTCCAAATATCCACTCAAAATTGATCCCCAGCTCTTCGAACTTTGGGTGTTGCTGAATTCCGTCAGAACTCTGCTCACATAGTGTGTGGTGACCAGAAAACACACACTTCGTCTAAGACTGCTACCCAAAAGAGCTGTGAACCTCAGGACGTGGTCAGGCCATGTTGAAACCACATTTCCAATAAAGGTTTATGGGCCCACAGCCCTGACCGGTCCCAAACGTTCACGGCTTCCGCAGCAAACAGGAGGAGCATCACGGACAACCTCGCGGTCAACGTCTGACGACCCGGGTAGTCGACGCGCATCATGGCGCTGGGGGTGGAGTCGCAGCTGATCCAGAAGTACACGTGCAGCCCTGGATTTGGGCTGTGGAGGTGGCACTTTGAGATCTACCTTGCACATGAAGGGCTACTCGATCTGATGAAGGGCACGAAAGTCCTCGACGAGAAGATTGGCTGCGACAGACGAGGAGCAGCAGGCTTTCGCAAAGAAAGATACCGAGGCACTCATGCTCCTGCTGTCGTCTACCATCGAGAACCAATGGGGCTACTTCCAAGGTAGCACATTGGCTGCCGAGGCGTGGAAAAAACTTTGCACCATCCACCAATCAACGTTGCTTGTAAATCGGATCTTTGCGATGAAGCGGCTTCTAACGGTGAGGATCGAGGAGGGTGAGGACATCCTCGCCGTCATGCAGCAGATCGAGTCACTCACCTTGCAATGCAATGATGAGGGGTAGAAGTTCGACTCTCAACTGCAGGCGATGGCCCTCCTCATGGATCTACCTGAAAGTTGGAGAGGACAAGCTCACCTATGGCGCACACCTCGAGTACATCCGCAACGAGGCGCAATGTTGCAGTGGCGGCGAGGCCTCGTCGTCCTCATCGGCCCTGGTCACCAAAATGCGTGGTGGTGGCAGTGGCGGCAAGGGAGGCGGCGGAAAGGGTGGCGACAAGAAGGGCGTCAAGAAAGGTGCTGGCCGTAATTGCGGCAAGGAGGGCCATTGGGCCAGTGAGTGTCCGGAGGAGGCGAAGGCCGGCGGCAAGGATGCCAAAGGCAAGAAGACGCTTCTCAATGACACTACAAACCACAACCTCAAAGGCGCCAATAGGCGGTTCCTGGATTCCGGTGCCGAGGAGCACACCCAAGTCGAGAAGGTGGGGTTCGTCTACTACATCAAATCTGCCAAGTCTATGGTGGTCGCGAACGACAAAGTCGAGCCGGCGGCCGGCCAAGGAGACGTTGAGGTGGAGGTGGAGGTGAACGGTAAGAAGATGTTGTGTCACATCCGTGATGTGTAGCATGTCCCGGCCTGGCTGACATTCTAAGTATTAGTCGCTTGACAGATAAGGAGTATGAGGTGCTCTTCCACAGGAAAGGCACAGTGGTGCGCATGGACGGCGGCGACGAAGTCGTACTAGAGGCGAAGCGCAAGGGCCGGCTCTATATCGTGGAGACGAAGGTGATCCCCGTAGCAACAAACTTAGCAAATTTGCAAGAATGCGATGTCAACTTGGCCAAAGGAGGGGGAGCTGATCAACAACTCTGGCACCGGCGGCTGGGACATTCGTCGCCCGCAGTCATGAAGGAGATGGCGTAGCGCGACATGGTACACGGCCTCGACATCACCGGTGAAGCAAACGAGGCAATAGATGTAGCAATGCACAAAAAGTGCGAGCCTTGCATTTTGGGCAAGGCGAGGCGCAAGCCGTTCAACGAGAACGTGGGACGCGCCCAAGACCTGCTGGAGATGGTGCACAGTGATGTGGACCATTCGAAATGCCGTCAAAAGACGGTACGCGGTACTTTGTCACCTTCATCGATGACTACAGCAGAAAAATCTACGTGTACTTCATGCAGCGGAAAGGCATGGTGCTGGACTGGCTGAAGGAGTACGTCGCCGCGGTGGAGAGGAAGACTGACCGCAAGGTTAGAGCGCTATGTAGCAATAACGGCGGAAAGTACGTGGGCTGCAGTGGATGGCTAAAGTAGCAGGACATCAAGTGGGAGCACACAACCCCCTACTCGCCACAGTCTAATGGCATGGCAGAGCGAGCAAACCAGAGGCTGCTGAATGTTGTGCGGGCGATGCTCGTGGACGCGGGATTGTCGCGTAGCTTTTGGGCGGAAGTGGTGCGTATGGCAAGCTACACCATGAACCTGACCCCAACAGCAGTGCTGAAGGGGACGAGTGGCTGGTAGATGCCGCAGGAGGTATGGAGCGGGTACAAGCCAAGTGTGGCGCACCTGAAGGTCTTCGGGTGCAAGGCGCACGCGATGGTGCAGGCGGAACGACGGCACGACGGAAAACTAGACGCACGCGCCAAGCCGTCTCTTCCTTGGCTACAAGACCGCGCTTAAGGCGTACCGGCTCTACAATGCGAGCAAGGAGGAGGTCTTCATCAGTCGTGACGTTGAGTTTGACGAGCAGAAGACCTATAGCAGCAGCAGTGACATTGGTGTGGTCGAGTCTCCAAAGTAGGGGTAGTGGTTTCAGCTCCTAACCCATGAGGAGGAGCCGGCGGACGCCGACTCTGACGAAGTGTCGTCAGAGGACGACTTGGATGCAGCAGGGTGATGGTGCAAATGTAGGTGTCGCAGAGGCGCAGGACGCAGCAGCTGAAGTAGAGGAGGCCGAGGACGCAAATGGAGCTGCCGTGGAGTGGCAGCACGACCAGCCGCCGGCGTCACCAAAATCACCGCGATGCAGCCAAAGGTAGCGGAATGCGGCAAAACGGTATGATGCAACAACGGGCAGCTGGATTGGCATGGCGCGGTGCATGATGGCAGCCGTAGTGGAGCCGAAAACCATGCAAGAGGCGCTTACACGGCCAGAAGCAAAGCAGTGGGACACAGCCATCAAGTCAGAGCTGGCGTCCATTGCCAAGAACGACACTTGGGAGCTCATGGACCGGCCGAAAGATGCCAAGGTCATCGGCTCCAAGTGGGTCTTCAAAACAAAGTACACCAAGGAGGATAAATTGGAAAATCACAGGGCGTGGCTGGTGGCGAAGGGGTTTGCACAACACAAGGACGAGCACTGCGACAAGACGTTGGCCCCCGTCGCCAAGTTCACGAGCATCCGGGTGATCCTCGCAGTGGCAGCCGCCAAGGACCTGGAGCTACACCAATTGGACGTGAAAACTGCAGTCCTGAATGGCATTATTGACAAGGCGATCTTCATGGAGGTGCCGAAGGGGGTGGAGGCACCGGAGGGCAAGGTGTGCAAGCTGCACAAGTCTTTGTAGGGGCTAAAATAGTCACTACGGTGCTGGTACCAGCAAATGGACGGCTACATGGTGCAGCTCCGCTTCAAGCGCTGTGAATCTGATCACAGTGTGTGCGTGCGGCGTAATAACCAGCTCCATCAGATTGTCGCACTCTACGTGGACGACCTGATTTTGTGTTCGTCTGATATACAGGCTCTACAACAGCTGAAGGAGCAGCTGAGCAACAGATTTCAGATGTCCGACATGGTGGAGTTGGAGTACTACCTCGGGATGAGCACAATGCGGAACCGGAGGACGCTCACATTTGAGCTGGGACAGGCCAAGTACGTGGCCGAAGTGCTGAAATGGTACAGCATGGAGGACTGCAAACCAGTCAGCAGTCTGGTCTCCACAACCTTTGACCTGAGCACGGCAATGTCGCCGCAAACAAAAGAAGACCGGGAGGACATGGCGGGGGTGCCGTACCAGTCCACGGTGGACATCCTCATGTACGTCATGGTGGCAACTCGACCAGACCTGGCCTACGCAATGGGTCAAGTGAGCAGTTATGTGGCCGATCCAGGGCCACTACACTGGAAGGCGGTCAAGCGCATCCTCTGCTACCTGCGGGCTACGCGGCACGCGTGCCTGAGGTTTGATGGCAAGGGGAGGACCGACCCCTTGCGTCTGGTCTGCTACATGGATGCAGACTATGCCGGCGACGTGTACAAGCAGAAGTCCACCTCCGGCCACGTGTTCTTCCTCACATGTGCAGCGGTATCATGGTGTAGCGGAAACCAGGACAGCGTCGCCACCTCCACAGTGGAAGTGGAGTACATCGCGCTGGCCGAAGCGGTCAAGGAGGCGGTGTGGCTCCGTAGGCTATTGGGGGAGCTCGGCGTGCCGCAACGGGAGCCTATGGTGGTACAAGAGGACAACACCGGCTCCATCTTGCTGACCAATAACCCGACACAACACAGGAGGATGAAGCACATTGACGTGCGCTATCACTATGCGTGCGACATGGTACAAAAGGGACAGGTTGTGCTACAACATTTTAGTACGACGCACATGCTTGCGGATTGCTTGACCAAGGTACAGCCCAGAGAACAACATGTCCTCTGTGTGGCAAGCCTTGGACTTACGGGCTGTGATGGGCTAGAGAGCGCTGTGGAAGATGAGCAGGAGTGAACAGGGAGGCATCCGGCATGGCAGGAGTAAGGGGGAGATTGCTACACATTGCCCCGTGCCATACCCTAGAGTTGCTGTTTTCAGGGCGATGGCTCTAGATCCTAGTACAGTGCATGTTTGCATGCATGGATGGATGTTTCAGAAACTTGAGGATGTGCTAGACCAGTTGCACTTTGAATCGCAGCAACTGACTAAGAATTGAAGGACTTCAAAGTTGGGAGGTAATGCTAGCCGTCCGGGTTTGGACGACAAACTTGCTATCCACTAGAAAATTGATCCGGTGGTGATCCGCTCGACTCCCACAACGCACACCATGGCCGAGTCGCCCCTTGGGGGATGCTAACAGCAATATCCCATGGTTCATTGGAGGCATGTGCGCTTCGGAATGGCGGTCTGATACTTCATTGGGGTCCAGGGCGCTTCGGGCGCCCGTCACTCACGATAGTGCTCTGTCAGGGACAGAGACTCAATGATGCACTCCAAATTTCGTAACGGGTGCTACTATGGTCCAAATCGTGTGCGGTTTGGTGCGTTGGAAAGCTTGTGACTAGCACTATAAGTTGCTCACGTGGTCCTTGTCCAAATATCCACTCAAAATTGATCCCCGGCTCTTCAAACTTTGGGTGTTGCTGAATTCCGTCAAAACTCTGCTCACATAGTGTGTGGCGACCAGAAAGCATACACTTCGTCTAAGACTGCTGCCCAAAAGAGGTGTGAACCTCAGGACGTGGTCAGGCCACGTTTGAACCACATTTCCAACAAGATGTACCAGAGTGTCGTCGGCAGTCTCATGTACCTGATGGTGGCAACCAGGCCGGACCTCGCACAGGCTCTGAGCGCTGTGAGCCAGCACATGGCCAACCCCGGACCTGAGCACCCGAACGCAGTGAAGCGGATTGTCTGCTACCTTGCTGGTACCATCAACATCGGCATCACCTACAACGGCACCAACAACAACATCATCGGCTACACAAATGCATATTAAGCCTCAAACCCTGACGACCGCAAGTCCATCTCTGGACATGTGTTTCTCATGAATGGGGATGCCATAAGCAAGTGTAGCAAGGGACAGGTGGTTGCGGCCACCTCAAACACGGAGCTGAGTATGTGTCTCTCAGCTTTGGACCACAGGAAGTAGTTCTGCTCCAACATCTTATGACAGAGATGGGGAGTGCAGCAATTCCTGTTCCTGTACGCGTTGACAACCAGAGCGCAGTCGCACTCGCCAAGAACCTTGAGCATCACACATACAGCAAATACATTGACATCGCCTATCACTTCATCAGGCACATGGTGCAAGAGGTTGCTATCAAGCTGGAGTTTGCTCCAACCAGCAAGCAGGTCACTAATTTTTGCACCAAGCGAGTGACCCATGAGAAGCAACAGTTTTGCATGAAGGCATGTGGACTCAACCCACTCTGACTGCGGCAACATGGGACATTGTTGGCAAAGGGGCCATCCGGCTCAATTTTAGGTCTACAAGAGCAAGTTCCAGGAAACTACCAGATACCTGCTCCGATCGTCAATCCAAATTCTCAATAGGAAATATCAGGCGGCAAAATGTCTACGATCCAAGTTTCAGGCCGATCCAACGGTCCGACTGGGAGATATGAAAATTTGGAATTTTTGGGGTCGTCGACCGCCAGTGTCTAAGTAACCATGGGAGATGCCCCCATGCCTTAGCCTGAGAAAAGAAAAAAGGCAAGAGGTCCAAGGTCAAGAACTGATGAGACAAACATCCAAAAAAGGTCCTTGATTCTTGGATTGCCTTGTCAGAGTGTGCTGACGAGGAAAAAGGTACCTCTCCTTTCTATTTCGGTGAGGTACGATCCTTGTGTGCTAGCCATAGACACATGACGATTCTCCATGGGATTGTGGGTGTGACCTCTAGGGGTGAGCCATGAGAGCATTCTCTAGCTCTCTAGGTTATATGTGATTGGTCAGCCTGATTACTAGGCTGATTTCCTCTCTTATGTGATATTGTGGACTCTAGAGCCTTAGACTCCATGGCTGAGTGGTGTGGCTTGTGAGAGGACCAACTTGCCCAACCTCTAGCTCTATATGTACTCCATCATTTTGAGTGATTCAACAACCATTCTCCAGCACAAATGATACCCTTTCAGTCCCACATGCTCGCCGTTCCAAGGTTGTCTCTCTCCTCCAAATCCAACACCACCACCACTTGCAAGACAGCTACAACAACGTCCTGTGTGCTTGATGGGGTGCTCTACTATTTTTTTTCACAGTTGCTAGAGGTTTTGTCAGTGGATTGGCTCTTGAGCCCAATTTGCATATTTTGCCTTGTGTGACCACAAATCAATGGTAGGCCTGCACATGTTAGAGTCCAGGTCAAGGTTCTGCATCTCGAGGTTCAGAGGGTGTAGCGTTTAGATGAATTTGCACATAGTTTTGGCCAAAACAGCAGGTTTGGGTTCGTTTTAGGACAAACGGACAGCGCCGCGTGAGTCATCCGCTGTGCACCGTGGTAAATATTGTTTGTGTGCTTTTGAATTGTCATTTTCCTCTACATTACTCCAATATTGGGGCTTATGATACTTTGTGCATCTCCCTAGCCTTACCCTTTCTATTTCTTGCACGTGCTTGTTTCCGAGTGTACCAACTGAGTGGACAATGTCGCCACGTCAACAGTAACAATGCTAGGAAGCTTCCTAGCATTGCTGCTCTTGGTATCACAGCAACAAGACCTTTCTCGCATTGTAGAGACATGGCAGCAGCAGTAGTAGTCAGAGTTATCGTAGCAGCCGTATTTTGGGACCCGTTGTTGCAGACATTGGTAGCAGTTGCCTAAGGTCAGTAGGAGCGGCATCATTGCACGGCTGCCAGAACAATAGGGGCAACGACAATCTGCAGTAGCCACACAGAGCGGCAGCCAAAAAAATTAGTAGCAACACCACCTTGTGTGGTTACGGCCAATGAAGAAAAAAAAAGGGAGAAGTAGCTCATACTAGCAGCTTGTTGCGGTGGCTGCGATCAACAGCAACGTACAACCGTAGTAGCAGCGATTGCATCAGGGGTAGTGAGTATCAGCAGCAGTAGTAGGTGTGGATAACAACAGCAATGTAGCGGCAAAAGTAACAACATTGCAGCTCCTGCATTGCCATCAGCTAGAGTAGTAACAACAGTAGGATTACAGCAACTATAACAGCGGAGCAAAAGCAGTAGTGTCAGGAGCAATAGCAATGCTACATAGCAGAAGTCACGTCAAGTCTCTGCACAGTACTTCTACATGGCAGCTTTGTTGCGCAGCTGCGCACGATCTACACAACAATGGAGCCACGCAAGGGCTTCACAAGGTCCCCCTTCCTCTCTTTTTTTCTTCGTCGCGCGTAGTCCGCGGGACTTAAGAAACATTTCAGCTCCGCTAGTGTAACTTACAATAGCATTTTGTATGCCTGTGTTTATTTTTCTGACGTATCTCTTGCTGATGTCATTATTGGTTCTGCTCACGTAAGCTTTTAGGAGTCAAACCATCCATTTATGCCAACAATTCAAATCCTCCAGAAACGTTGTTCATTTCTCATTCTGACATTTGTTCACGTTCAGGCGCATACTGAGTTTCCCACATGGCGCTAGGTGACGACAAGCAGAAGGGCACTATTGCTCCTTCAAGCTCTGGATGAGTGGCTTGGACATCCAGTCCTCGATCCCAGGACATTGGCTTCCTTTTCCATGCGTAGGAGGACCTACAGCAGCAGGAGGCGGCACAGGCGGCCACCCTGGAGGAGATTTTCACTATGCTATAGAGGATGAAACAGCTTTTGCTTGATCTCGCCGAAGCACCATAGTAGGACGCTCGGCAGCACAGCATGCAACAAGAGGGCGTTTAGTAGCAATTGTTGACTTGAGACGAAAGCAGCAGTGACAATAGCAATGGCCGAAAGCAGCAGTTACGAGGTCTTGGACTCCAAGGTACTCCAGGGCGTGGAGTGACCGGTGGCGAGAGGTCATCGAGGGGATGAGCTTCTCCAATTTGGTCCATGGACCACTACCACATAGGATTTCTAGTCGCCTGTGCCTTCATTGTCACTACATTCATCTCCTGGCGTGTCCTTCGGTGGTCTTTTGATTCCCCGTGCACTCGAGCATGCCCCTAAGGTCCCCCTTCTGACGGATAGGTGGCCTAAGGAATCTGAGATTCCACCACCATGCTATGATAGTGATGTTGGATTCGATGTCTGGGAGATCCTCTTCCAAGTATAGGCTGATGCGGAGGGCTTTTGGCCATATTACTTGAGCCAGTATCAGACGGCTGGCCCCTGCCGGGCGAAGGTTGTGATGTGAGCCATGGGCGGCTTGCTCTTCATTGTGTCCTAGGACGTTGTCAACTTCCGCCCATTCCTAGGGGCCCCTCATAAAGGCACAGGACCCCGTTGCGGCTGGTAGTTGGTCATAACCCTACTTGTAGCTAAGACCCATGCAACGGTGAGGGTGTGTCTCCCGAGGTCACTCAATACGGAAGGGTCCCCCTGAGTCGGCAACAACTTACTGGCAGCGAGCCCTGCATATCTACACTTGCCTCAGCACCATCGTCGACTTATAGCTGTGGGTCGTATACATAATGGTCAGGACCCAGATGGAGTTCTTCTACATGTTCACCTACTTCAACCCGATGATGCTCACCGAGCTGTAAGACTCCTTGGAGCTACGCCCTTGGATCCATGAATACTACTTACAACAGACGGCCGCAAATGAGGCTGTTTAGGACCATCAGGAGTTTTCATTGCTTTCCGCGACAACCGCCTCACTACCGACACCTCCCCTCCTCAGTGCCTCGTCCTCATCCTGCTTTCTTTCACCCTCCTCCTAGTGTGTGGCCACCATTGCATAGGGGAAGAAGGACAAACATAGTCGTGGTAAGGGGCAGCAACAACATTAGTATCAGCAATAGCCACGTTCACGGTAGTCCGGTGGTGGCAGTGGATGTTCAATCCACTATTACAACTGTGGGGACACATACCGCTTCACAGAGTGCACATAGCTCCTCAACTGGACGCGGATCATGCAAGGTCTTCAGGCCATGCATACCCAAAAAACGGCTCCCTCCAGCACCACCTTGACCGGACGCATGACTACGATGGCAGGTGATTCTCCACTGCCTCTGATGACGTTGATGTCGAAGACCCCCATAACTGCATCATCATAGAGTTTCGTCGCCTTCTAGGGCTTCGCACTCAAGGGAGGTTCGAGTGTGTTGACACACCCGTGTGGTCCACAGTCTACTTGTAATGTTGCATTTGTGGCCCATGATGATGCGTGTGGGGGAGCGTCGACTACCTATGATGACGTCGGACCTGACAGCATTGAGTCATTGGAGGAGTTCCAGATTTGTGCTCTTGTTCATGACTCGTCATTCGCACTGAGCATCGGACAGCTATGGAGTGTTCTCTAGCCCATTTCTTGGTGTTGAAAACGGGTCGTAAAGTGAGTGGTACCTGGATCATTGACTCCAGTGCAACTCACAACATAACCTGTCCTCGCGCCGACTTTGTTGTCCTCGGTCCTATTGGGTTTACTCGATCTGATCGCACATGATCTTATCTGTCCTTGCCAGTCCAAGGCGTTCAGTTCGTGCGCTTTGATGGTCTATGTGTCCCCCTGTACATCTTTTACGTGCTCTATGTTCCTGCTCCGGAGCCAAGCTTGCTGTCACCTACTCGGTCCCTAGACACCCATTTGACAATGTTCACAATGGTGAGCCCGCCACAAAGGCCCTTGGCCCTTGCCATTGCAGAGAACTTTGGTGTGTTTCATGCACGCAGAAAGCACATTGCTGTTGAGCATCACTTCGTGCGTATCTTGTGGAGCGAGAGTTGAACTCCATCATTTGGGTTGACGCGGACATGCAACGGGCTGACTTCTTGACCAAGGCACTCGCGTGCTGAAAGTGCATGGTGGCCATTCGTCCTGTCGGACTTCGTCCCTCAGCTAAGAGTGGGGTGCGTGAGTTTGGACTATTGAGCATCTCATGGCGTAGCTGTGTCTGTTCAACACATGTATGGACATGCGTACCAACGGGTCATGGGGGAGTGTTGTGATGTGAGCCGTCCATCTCGGTCTGTACAATTTCTATGACCACTTAGTCCTTTCCATCCTCGTGCACAACCCTGATGCGGACCTAGATGGCACAAGAGCACCGAATGGCGGTGGCCCCACTGACCAGAAGCTGCCAGACAGTTGTCACAGTATCCCGGGTGCTTATTGGGGTGCTCTATATTTTTTCTGCAGTTGCTAGAGTTTTCTTGGTAGACTGCCTCTTGAGCCTGATTTGCATGTTTTACAGTGTGTGTCCAAAGGTTGATGCTAGACATGTGCATGTTGCCAGTCGTAGCTTCTACCTCGAGATGTTTTGTCTCTAAGTTCATACGGTGTAGCGTTTGGATGAGTGTTCGCAAAATTATGGCCAAAACAGTGATTTTCGGGTGGTTGTAAGACAAACTGACATTACTGTGTGTGTCAACCATCGTGTTTTGCGATAATTATTTATGTTATGTCCTTGTTTGTTTTTGTTTCTCTTTGAATTACAAAGCTATTCAAGTTTATGAGACATTACGCATCTCCCTAGCCTAACCCTTGTTTCCTGCTCCTGCTTGCTTGCTAGTGCGCTGGCTGACAAGATAGTGTCGCCACGTCTATAGCAGCAAGGCTAGTTAGCCTCCTACAAATTTCTCTATAGACGGGGACAACTCACGTCACAAACAAGCATAAGTCAGACGCGACAAGCAGTCTGTGCAATAGGCAACATAGTTCCAAATTTATGAATGCATAAAAAGTAGAGAAAAATATGCATATGGGCAATCGAGTGTTGTGCACGTATTTAATAGTTGTCATGGAAGTAATTGTTTATAAAATACAAAAGGATCGAACTGTCCCAATCCCTCTTATCATCTTCTGATCTGTACCTCATCCCTGTGAACCAACAGCGTTTCGCTAAGTGTAGCAAAAAATTCCCTCAGCTGTTGGCATCAAAATCTGTGGTCGACCCAGAATGCACCACAAATGTGAAGACAGAATTGTCCAAGCGACTAGTTTAGGGACTAGTGTACCGTCAGCGACGTACCAATCTCTCCCTGGAAGAATCCACCTAAGCAGTTCACCTTCCCATCCATCCATCCACTTTGGGCACCGCGTGCGGGTCGAAATCGACTATGGACACCGCGGATCTATCGGCGGCAACTATGGGCATATAACAACTTCGTCCTTATATTTAACTATGTGGATATGGGGGATGTAAAAGTTCGCACCTGGATATGGGAGGGTCCGCCCTTCGGGAATGTGGATATTAGAGCTATTTCGCCCATTGTCCAAGCGACTAGTTTAGGGACTAGTGTACCGTTAGCGACGTACCAATCTCTCCCTGGAAGAATCCACCTAAGCAGTTCACCTTCCCATCCATTCAGCTACCCTTCATTGAACCGTAGCGCGTCGTTGACCCGACCTAGGCATGACATGACTACGGGTGTGATCAGCCGCCCACTTTTGGGCTCGCAAACCCGCCCCAACCCAACCCCCCTGCCCTCGTCCGCGCCACCTCACCACCCCCCCACAGCAGCGGCGCAGCGGAGGGCGGCTGACCGCATCCAAAACGGCGCTGGCCGTCCTCACACCGCAGCCGCCCACTTTTGGGCTCGCAAACCCGCCCCAACCCACCCCCCCTGCCCTCGTCCGCGCCACCTCACCACCCCGCCACAGCAGCGGCGCAGCGGAGGGCGGCTGACCGCATCCAAAACGGCGCTGGCCGTCCTCACACCGCAGCCGCCCACTTTTGGGCTCGCAAACCCGCCCCAACCCACCCCCCCTGCCCTCGTCCGCGCCACCTCACCACCCCGCCACAGCAGCGGCGCAGCGGAGGGCGGCTGACCGCATCCAAAACGGCGCTGGCCGTCCTCACACCGCAGCCGCCCACTTTTGGGCTCGCAAACCCGCCCCAACCCACCCCCCCTGCCCTCGTCCGCGCCACCTCACCACCCCGCCACAGCAGCGGCGCAGCGGAGGGCGGCTGACCGCATCCAAAACGGCGCTGGCCGTCCTCACACCGCAGCCGCCCACTTTTGGGCTCGCAAACCCGCCCCAACCCACCCCCCCTGCCCTCGTCCGCGCCACCTCACCACCCCGCCACAGCAGCGGCGCAGCGGAGGGCGGCTGACCGCATCCAAAACGGCGCTGGCCGTCCTCACACCGCAGCCGCCCACTTTTGGGCTCGCAAACCCGCCCCAACCCACCCCCCCTGCCCTCGTCCGCGCCACCTCACCACCCCGCCACAGCAGCGGCGCAGCGGAGGGCGGCTGACCGCATCCAAAACGGCGCTGGCCGTCCTCACACCGCAGCCGCCCACTTTTGGGCTCGCAAACCCGCCCCAACCCACCCCCCCTGCCCTCGTCCGCGCCACCTCACCACCCCGCCACAGCAGCGGCGCAGCGGAGGGCGGCTGACCGCATCCAAAACGGCGCTGGCCGTCCTCACACCGCAGCCGCCCACTTTTGGGCTCGCAAACCCGCCCCAACCCACCCCCCCTGCCCTCGTCCGCGCCACCTCACCACCCCGCCACAGCAGCGGCGCAGCGGAGGGCGGCTGACCGCATCCAAAACGGCGCTGGCCGTCCTCACACCGCAGCCGCCCACTTTTGGGCTCGCAAACCCGCCCCAACCCAACCCCCCTGCCCTCGTCCGCGCCACCTCACCACCCCCCCACAGCAGCGGCGCAGCGGAGGGCGGCTGACGTGTCTCCACCTTCCCCGCCCACCACCTGATCCCACCTCAACTGCACTAGAACCCCCCCCGATTGCGCTTTCCTCAGCGGTGGCTCCCAGGTGGCGCCGCAGCTCGCGCTTCCAACCGGCCCGTTCCGTCTCCACCACTCGAGCTACAACAAACGGTAATGTCGGATTCAAGGTACGAATACCCCCCCGCGCTCGCGAATGCCCCCAACCCTTAAACGCCCTGAACTAATTCCGTGCCCCCTATTCTGGAAATCTGTGACAACCCACCCTCCCTTTGTAAAATATTTTGCTCTAACCCCACTTCCCCTCTTCCCATATTTCTTCCCCCTAGTCTCTGGGCCATATTATTAGATGCTGCTGTCCCCTCGCTCTTGACCTGTGCCACGCCCGCCGAATCTCATATTTCCCCTTCGTCCCTCTTGTCCCCCCTCCCACCTTCTCATCTATCCACATTCGTGCCAATGGCACGGATCAAACGACGCGCTTCAGATTGCCTGTCTCCATTTCGGGTGTGCTCCGTGAATGGGAACGGTTTTAACTCGAATCCAAAACATGCCCTCCTTGCAACCTTTTTACAGATTTACCATATCGCACTGTGCGTTGTCACCCATACCCGTTTGCATCTGGACCGCCATGTACAACACCTTAGACGCACCATCCCCCACGCCACTATCATCCACACCACCACCTCAAACCAAGGTGTCGCAATTATTGTGAAACACCCAAACATGATCACCTCCAACGTTTTTCCCTCACCGTGTGGTCGATTTGCCCGCACAGACATAAAATTCGATGACGAAAATTTCACCGTCATCGGAATTTATGGGCCAAACAGGGCCTCCGAATACCACCCGCTCTTGGACCGTCTCATAGCACACCTTGCTTCCTCCCCACCCCATAATCACCTCATTGTCGGGGGTGACTTCAACTTCATAGAAGCCCCCCACCTAGACACCACCCCGACACGGCAACACGCAAATTCATCCCTCCCCCTAAGCTTTCACTCAACCTTTCCCCAACCCCTCAACGACTCTTTCCGCTCAAAGTACCCGAACGGGTTTGAGTTCACCTACACATCGCCCGTCCATCGATCATCATCGAGAATCGACAGGATCTACATATCATCTGGGCTCTTGTCCCACATTCTCGAGCACGAACATGCCCCCATGCCGGAAGGGCTAAGTGACCACAGTCACATCCCCTTCCTCACCCTTCATCACCCCTCACATCCTTTTGGAAAGAGTAAGTGGCGCCTCAATGTATCCTTCCTCAATCGCGAGGGTTACACACGGGGCATCACATCCATTCTCCATTCCTCCAAAGAAGAGCTTCAACTGTGGGAGAATATGAAGTCCGCCCTTCGCGAGTTCTCCATCCAATACTCATAAAAAGAGGCTATACGACGCCGTCGAACCCTTGCACACTTGAACAACAGAGTGGCACGACTCCGCCGCTTAGTTAAATATCATCCTCTCAACGAGGAATGGCGTGGTCGCCTGAATATTGTCTCTGGCCAGCTACGCTCTTACTGGAATGATGACTTGGGAAAAATCCTACTCCATGCTAGGATACCCTACCATCGTGAGTTCCAACAACCACTGAAAATCCTGAAATCGCTTGCACAACGACGCATGTCCAAAACGTGCATCAATGCTCTAAGGGATGACCAAGGACTTCTCAAAGACGATCTTCCTAGCATCATGTCCATAGCCACCTCCTTCTACACCCGCCTCTACCAGCCACGCCATACCCGTCCTCAGGCTCTTGAGCGCCTAGTCTCCCATTGTTCACCCGCTCTTGAGGTGGCAAAAACAACCTCGCTCTCTTCCCCTTTCACAGCACAAGAATTTATCGATGTAGTCCTAGACCTCAAAAAAGGGAAGGCTCCGGGGTTAGACGGACTCCCAGCTGAATTCTACCAAACTTTTTGGAGTGACATCCAACCCCACTTCCTTCGCATGGTCGAAAACGCCCACACCTCCAACCAGCTCCCCACATCAATGAAAGGAGCAATTGTCACCGTCCTTTTCAAAAAAGGTGATCCCCACGACATCCAAAACTATCGCCCCATCTCTCTCCTCTGCACAGATTACAAGATCGTTGCCAAGGCTCTTGTCAACCGACTTAACCCCCACCTCCATCACCTCATAAGTCCGGATCAGACCGGTTTTGTCCCCAAACGCCAAATCCAGCAGACTATTTCCACCACACTAGATATGCTGGCCTCCCATTCTTCCTCAGACAAATCAGGCCTAGTCCTCCTCGTGGACATAAAGAAAGCCTACGATTCCCTTGATCGCGCTTACCTCCTCCGAGTTCTCCATGCTTTTGGGGTTGGCCCCTTTTTTACCTCTTGGGTGGACCTGCTTCACACGGAATCTTTTCTCCACTTGAAAATCAACGGTCATCTGTCCCCTCCAGTGCCCGTATCCTCAGGGGTCCGACAAGGATGTCCCTTAGCACCCGTCCTGTTTATCTTAGCCTTAGAGCCATGGTGCTCATCCCTACGACAGTCGTGCCTAAGAGGAATTGTTCACCCCTTCTCCCCTCGACCGCTTCAAGTTCAATGCTTTGCTGATGAAATTACCATCTTCCTCAACTCTTTCAATGAACTCCAGGTGGCACAAGACTTGTTGCACACTCTGTTTCAGGGAACTGGCTTGGAGGTACACCCAAACAAGTCAGCCCTCATAGGATTAGGATCCCTCAACTCCATCGCCCCTGCTGTACCAACTAATTTCACATGGAACCCTGGATCTGAACGACTTCTAGGTATCCAGATTGGGCCAGTCATCCACCCAGCTTTCACCTGGGATACCCTCTCGTCAAAAGTTGTGTCTCTCGCTACACACTGGGCCGCCCAACACCTCCCTATTCAAAGCCGCACCACAGTTGCCCACACCTTCATTATCCCGACCTTTCTATACCACGCAAACCTCCTTCCCCCCCCAAAGGAACATCTAAAGGCCATCACCCGTACCATCCTGAACTTCATCAGCGGTGTCAAAGCCCCGGGACAACACCAAGCCCTCAGGTTCACAGGGGAGAACAACATATGCACCCCTCTCAAATTGGGGGGATGTGGATTCACCCTACCTGAAACCAGAATTGCAGCACATCACTCCATGTGGCCTATTTCCCTCGCAACCCACCCCTCTTCTCTATGGATAGGGGCCGCCCTCAACCTTCTCTCTCATCACATAAAAAATCCATATCGACTTCTCACAGCCCATCCCAGCATTCTCAAGGTCCACAAACTCCCAGATAGGTGGAATGCCTATTTTAAAGCCTTCTATGCCTTAAATCTGGACATTGCAAGCCCTCCCCTCCTCCCCCATTTTCTCCTCAATGAACCACTGAGTTTCAACCGCTTTCTCCTTAAGCGTGAGAATACACCCTACGGGCTCACACCGGGGGAAACATTTTTACACAATCTCACCCTGAGCGCTATCTTCGTCGTAGACAGTGACCACATATGGCGACCATTCAACCCGACTGAACTCTGTATCGCTTTTCCAAACACCACGCAACGAAGACGACTTTCTGCTTTAAAAAGGTCAATACCCCATGAATGGATCGCTGCACTTGCTGGCCAATCCTTCACTTGGCAGATAGAAGAAAACAAATACTACACTGACAGTCGTTGTCGCTTCCAAGAGTGGCCTCCCACAGTATACCTGTGCGAGAACATCACCGACGACACCGCCTCAATCCTTGCTTACGATAACAGACAAGGTCATAACCTCCCCGCCGATCATTGCAATACCTTCACTAGTCCCATTCGTGACCTTTACCCAGTCATTGCAGTCAAAGCCTACCGCTCAGACCACTACTTTGTCCAACACACTTGGTTTACTTGTCCGTTTCAGACATTCCGAGTGTCCCTCCCGGACCACATGTCGGTTAAGAAAGCGACAAAATCCCTCCGTCCTCTCTTGCATCCATCCGTTCTTTCGCCTCGCCTCACCCGGTGGCATGCATCCATTGGATACAGCCTCCCTTGGAGAAAAATCATCCCCATATGGCGTAACACGCTTTTTCCCTCCAAAGGAAGAGACGTACTCTTTCGCATTGCTACCCGCTGCATCCAGGTCGGGACCCGTGTTGCCCCCATCCTTGGCGAGGCTACATCCTTATGTAGTTTCTGTGGTGCATCAGAAGACTATGCCCACTGCTTCCTCACATGCCCATCCATCCTTGCCATCACCAGTTTCACTCAACATTCATACCTCCGAGTTTTCCATAAAAGAAACGTTCCGGAATGGATGCTCCTCTTTCGTGCCCCACCTCGTAAAAAACGCAACTTGGTGTGGACATGCATACAACTTATCCTCCTCCACCTAATATGGAAACGGAGATGTGATCACCACTTTGATCGCTCACGCACTCATGCAACCACGTTGCTATGGAAAGCTTTCCACCTCACATGTAACCACCTCAATGCACATCTTTCCCACCTCGCTGAGCAAGAGACTCGAAAGTCACATTCCTTGCTCTGCTCCATATTGGCCGATATGCACTCTTTTCCTCTCCT
>SZWC01019603.1:0-32833 GCA_023375785.1 Penium margaritaceum
GGACGGACGGACGGACGGATGGACGGACGGACGGACAGAAGGACGGACGGACGGGCGGACGGACGGACGGACGGACGGACGGACAGACTGACGGACAGAGGGACGGACAGACAGACGGACGGACTGAGGGGCGGACGGACGGACGGACAGACAGATGGACAGGCGGGCGGGCGGACGGACGGACGGACGAACGAACGGACGGATGGACGGACGGACGGACGGACGGACGGACGGACGGACGGACGGACGGACGGACGGACGGACGGATGGACGGACGGACGGACGGACGGACGGACAGACGGACGGACGGACAGGCAAACAGACAGACAAATAGACAGACAGACAGACAGACAGACAGAGGAACGGATGGACGGATGGACCGATGGACGGATGGACGGACGGACCGACGGACGGACGGACGGACGGACGGACGGACGGACGGACGGACGGACGGACGGACGGACGGAAAAACTGACGGACAGACGGACGGACGGACGGACGGACGGACGGAGGGACTGGCGGACGGACGGACGGATGGGCAGACGGACGGATGGACGGACGGACGGACAGACAGGCGGACGGCTAGACGGCCAGACGGACAGAAGGACGGACGGACGGATGGACGGACGGACGGACGAACGGACGGATGGATGGACAGAAGGACGGACGGACGGACGGACGGACGGACGGACGGACGGACGGACGGACGGACGGACAGACGGACGGACGGACAGACAGACAGACAGATAGAGGTAGAGAAAGAGTGAGAGAGAGAGAGAGAGGGAGATAGAGAGAGAGGGAGAGAGAGGGGAAGAGTGAGAGAGAGAGGGGGGGGAGGGAGGAAAGGGGAGAGAGAGAGAGAGAGAGAGGGAGTGAGAGAGAGAGAGAGAGAGAGATAGATATATAGAAAGAAAGACAGGAAACATAAGTGTGACTGTGAGGGAAAGAGAACGAGAGAGAGAGAGAAAGAGAGAGAGGGAGAGAGAGGGAGAGAGAGAGAAAGAGAGATAGAGATAGATAGAAAGAGACTGAGAGAGAGAGAAAGAGAGAAAAGGATGTGTGTGTGTTTTGTGCTTGTGCGTTTGTGTTTGTGTAGGTGTGTGTTTGTGTGTGTATGTGTGTGTGAGAGAGAGAGAGAAAAAACGAGAGATAGAAAGAGAGAGAGAGATAGAGAGAGAGAGAGAGGGATAGAGAGAGAGAGAGAGGGAGAGAGAGAGAGAGAGAGAGAGAGAGAGAGAGAGAGAGAGAGGGAGAGAGAGAGAGAGAGATTTATAATGGGTAAGCATAACTCTTTGTTGTAGATGCTCATCAAGTTCGTGCCGCCACCCAGGGCTCCAGTCCAACCTCTCAATAAACATGGAGGGTGGCTATTCACCGTGGCATAGAAAAAATCTAGCCAGGTGGCCCCTTAAGGATCAACACCCGGTTGATAGAATGAGACTTGCCCAGAAAACCACAAGCAATTTGGAGGTATCTCTGGCATCCTAAATTGTCAAAAGGCTAGAGCTCCACGAGCAAAACCAACAGTGAGAATCAGGTGAAATACAAGTCATGTAACCTCATGCCACAGGTTGAGCGTGTGCTACTACAAGGAGAGAGTACAAGATTCATCATGGATAGTTTTCAGCTCACTTTGTCTGTTTATCCACCCAAACAGTTTAACAAATGTTGGCAGTGATGCACTCACAAAAAAAGTGGTGGTCAACATTGATATACATTGTACGTAAATGATGCATGCCATCATCCTTAGCAATATTTTTTGTATTCCGACTATTGCATGACAAGATGATGCAGTAAAGGGGAATGCATGGTTATTGCAGCAAGAAAAACAACCAGCCTCACACGTACCTGTACCAAGTACAACATACAAAGCTTCGCTTGAGTTCCTTGCCACATACCCTTGTTTACCACTATTCCAGGAGACAGCTGTGCCTCCATTCAATAAGATGTATCTTGTACGACTCCAAGCATCTGAATCACAAGCCCATTCATTATCATTAAAGCCATCAACAATGTCTGAGGATTTTGCTCTGAAGTACAACCAGATGTGTGGGGTGGAGAATGCATGTTGCACCACACGTAGGATTATAGTTTTTAAGTCGCTTTGCAAAGAGACCTAAAAACTATAATCCTCCTAAAGTACAACCAGATGTGTGGGGTGGAGAATGCATGTTGTACCACACGTAGAGCAGCCTCAAGTTGACGCTCTCTGGGACACTAGGAGAACTGGGACAGAAAGTTCATAGCAAAGGCTGCATCTGCACAAGTGGTACCGGCCCGATACATGAGTGAGCCAATCATACACAAAAGTCTGCTACATTTACTGTCTCCCATGTTTTGCAGACATCCAATGACTACAAAGGTATCTGACCTTCAACATTCATCGGCGCAGTAGCCGAGGGAACTACAGAGAGTAGGAAGGCAAAGCGTTCCTCCTGGCTATGCACATACACAGTATCATGAGAATGCGGTATAAATTTTGAAAGGTCACGCTTTAGTTCCATGCCCAAGATTAATTGAGATGATATTTTATGCTAAATGTAAGAGACCCTTGACTGACTGAACTATAGTTGGGTCGGAGGATGGAATGGGGAGATCATCACACACACAATCATGGCCACAAGTGGGGTAGAGGTTGCACTGAGAAACAATGCAAGATGAAATGTACTTATGCAAAAGTCACCTTTCTCAAGAGCAGATGTGATCTCCACGTTCCAACACTGTGAGGGCTGTATAAAGTCATACAAAGTTTCGTACAGTCGCCATATCTTGTTGGTGCCATAGGATACACCAGGGGACCGGATGATGCATACATTTTAATCAAGCCTACCATTGAGGAGGACGTTGTAGACACCTAATTGCTCTAGTTCCCAGCCATGCTGAGCAACAATACTGAGGAGAGCATGAGCAGTGGTGAAACATCCTACTGGAGTAAAGGTATTGTCAAAGTCGATGTCAGGGATCTGTGAGAATTTCTTAGCCGTGAGGCAATCTTTGTATCGCTTGTTCTTTCTGAATTTATGATTATATGAAAATCCTATTTGGCTGAGATAGCCTGTATGCCAACTGGAATATCGACAAAGTCAGAGAAACAACGTGAATCCAATGGGGCCAAGCTTGCTTGAAACCCTGAAGTAGGCTAGAAGTTACACCTGGGTTTGTGCGGCAGCCATGGAGGTCGCCATGCTTCCGCACTAGAGGGAGGAGGGCAACAGAATGAGCCTCGCTATTCAAGCACACCCGTTGGCCGGCAAACAGAGCTTGTTGGTGCTCGTCCAACAACGAAGGCATGATGCTTCTCGAGACCCAACTTCACACACAAGCCTATTTCAGGATTTATGCCTGAACTATGTCAGACCCATCCACAAACTTCTTTGGTTGCTTGACATTTAGCTCTTCCTCAAGTGAACCATTTCTTTCAAATCCATTTGATGTATCTACGAGTCGTCATGTACAGAATCACCTAGTAGCAATCGATTGGTGTTGTACTTGCCGACTAGTGCATTAGTGTCAGTGAAGTTTTGGCCGGACACTTGGTGAAAACCCTCAGCCACCAGGCAGAGGACCCAACTTGAAGACACGATGGTTGAGCAGAGCATTGATCTCAGCTACCATGGATTTTTCCCATTCGGCTGCATGTGTCCTCCCCCTAGCCTCAGTAAGAGTTAGGGATTCCACCTGTTTAGGTTCGACCTCAGTGGGACCGACTGTGTGGTAGAATTTTTTGTCGTTTACTCGAGGAAGGTTCTGTAGAGAGTGCCTCATAGGCTCTGGTGAGGGGGTCACATCCTTCTCAGTGCCATCGGATTGCTGTTGAGAGGCAAATCTTGGAGGTGAGTGTGGTGCACTCGACTCAGTGTTGGCCACATGAGGTGGCGTCAAGAGATTGTTGGGGATGGGGCCACCTTGAGCCCCTCCCTTGTGTCCCAGTTTGGGAAATGGTGTTGTACCAAGTGGAACAAACACCTCTACGCTTATGTAGTGAGGATAGCATTCAAGGGCTGTGACATTGGGTACATGCCGCAAGGTGCGAAAGAGCTTGTAGGACATGTGTTCCAAGAAGGAAGCGTCCCAATTTTATAGGAAGTGGTGAGTCATGGGATCCCAAAATTGCCATGCCTTTGAGGTATGCAAGACCGTAATCAACACGCACCACCGGCCATGTGGACTGAGCTTACTGTCGCGATATGGCTTTGAAAACCACACACATGCCATTGTGCCCCACACCCTGGCAAAATGGAGATCTACTTTCTCCTTGAACTACCGTTCCCAGGGTGTGATGGACTTAGGCAGTAGACCTTGTGGGACACGGTTCCACACCCATGTGACATACTTAACCGTTTCTTCCCACAAGCCAAATCACAGATCAGAATCAGTCAGTAGTGTGCATAAATCATCACCCAAAGTTCGGTGCCAGCACTTTGCCACCCTATTCTGTTGCGGTGTGTAGGGTACAGTGGTCTGGTGTTCAATACCTTTCGCGTTTAGAGCTGCAGTCAGAGCACCCATAAACTCACGACCTCGGTCTATATGTAGTTTTAACAGTTTGCATATTGTCTTTCGTTTAGCAAGCAGAATGTAGGTGATTATTTCCTGTTGAGCATCTTCTTTGGTCTTCAGTAGAAAGGCTCAGTGGAACGGACTGTAGTTGTCTATCAGTGTTAGCATGCACTACGACTTGCACAGGATAAAGGGGACGTGCATGGGTCCCATCAGGTCTGAGTGAACCAAATAAAGTGATGACTTGCTTTCTGTGATTGACTTTGGAAAGACTTGTCTATGCACTTTGCCCTCGTGACACTTGAGACAGGTGTCTTCCTTGAGGCCATGAGGACAATCTTCTCAATGGATGCCTTGTGCAGTTTCATGCTGAAACATGTATTCAATCAACTTAGTGTGGACGTGTATCAAATGGTGGTGCAACAGTTCAATGTTCTTGGCATCAGTGGCTATCAAAATATGTCCTTGTGGTTTGTGTGTGTGTTGGTACAAGGGGAAATGGTGTCAAACGATAGAGCATGTCTACATCTAACGGCCCATCAACCAACAGAGCACCAGTCGCATAAAAAAGGGTGCATCGTTGCCCTTCCGTAATGGTGGACACACTAGCTTGACGATCAAGCTGACCACCAGATAAAACATTCAATTTCAGCTTAGGTGCATATAGGACACCTATCAACCATACTATCCCACCAATTGCCTGGAGTGCCATAGTCCCCATACCCTACACCGCAAGAACTTCCCCATATCCAGTCTTCATCCCCTCAACATCAAACACAACATACAACGACGCAAAGAGCTGATGATGCAATAACATGTGATGCAAAGAGGCGGTGTCATAAAATCATTCATGCATGGAGACGGTGTGCGAGGGGGTGACATGCGTATGACCGAGACGTTGACCTGGCATCTGAAGTGTAGCTGTTGGCTCTGGCGGCTCCAGTTCCATAAGAGCTATCCAGCCAATGGAAGGATCTAATGTCACTGGATACCGCGCCTCAGCAATTGCAGCGTAGACACGCTATGCCCAAGCCAGTGCTACGAATGGAACTGTAGAGCTTGGCGGCACGTACTAGGATCCCTGGTACATGGGCAGAGGCCCATGGTCCATAAGAAGTGCCTCTGGCAGCTACGGAAGAGTTGGAACAAAGGTGGATATGCCACATGAATGGTGCATGTGCTTGACTGATCCCCTGTGCCGGCCATGCCGGTGGATGCAGCTACAGACCCAACTGGGAATGTGGTAGAAGAAATGACTATGGCTGTTGTGGGAAATGAGTCATGTAACTGAGGAACTAAGGGCACACACGCCAGAAGTTCCCTTGCTGACCACAAGTGTGCCTCCCAGCACTCCTACCCGTCAGCCTCAGAAAGTCAAGGACTTAACAATCTCATTGAAACAACTCTTGTGATAAAGGTAAAACACCCAATAACAGCAAGAGATTTCATTGATTAGATGTAACACCTAGCAATCTATGCCGTCAAGAAAGTCATGGAAAACGGAATCCACGACATCAGCATGTACAAGGCCAAGGGGGAATATATCAGGGAATCAGCTATGCAGAAGGAAGAGATGCATTTTTCCTTGAGTACAGTCAAGGCAGTCTCTAGAACATGGAGTAGGGAACATGGAAGTGCCGAGACCAGTCGCAAGCAACATCTGCAACATGCGAGTAATGGCGATGGTGTGAATGTGACAGAGGCGGAGGTGAAAGAGTGTGTTCAAGGGACAGAGAAGGCACCACGTGGACAAAGGAAGAGGTAGCGGAAGATGAGGGAAGTAACAGAGGAATGTGAAACAAGGGACAATGGCAAAGCGCGTGGAGCAAAACACTACTTAAAAAAAGTATGGAAATTGTACCAACATTGCGGATGGATGAGAAGTCAATGCCCTGGTCATCTAGGGTGGTCACAGACTGCAAGCTAACCTGTAAGACGTGCGTGTACAAAGCTTTAGGTAAGAAGAGATCACTGTCCAATCTAGTGAAATGATCAGCGCCAACACCTTGAACAGGGTGCATTTTTCCCAAGTCGATGTGAACAAAGCACAGAGAGCTGACAAGGCCGAGGGAGCAAAGAGACAAATGACACCATGAAGGAATGGTTGCTAGTGTGGACGTACCATAGGGGAAATAACCTTGTGGAATGGGAGTTTTTTTTATCCCATGGGTTGGTCGACAAAAGACCCAACGACCCCGACTATCTCTCATTTGTAACAGGACACTTGTATACATGTGTTTGATCATTTCGACACTTGTCATCAAAGTACATTTGCCGCCAATCATACTCTCAAGTGCCCCAAATTCTCAACCGTCTTCTACCTCGCAGCTTCTACCTGTTCAGCATCTACACTCCGTTTGGCATGATACTTGGTATCAGAGCGCAGTGGTGCTAGAGAGGCATCTGACTACTTTACCAAATCAAGGGACTACCTTGCACAAGCCATCAATGCATCTCGCACGTGAAGACTTTGCAGAATTTGAGACTACAATATAAAGTGAGCAAGCACATCCAAAGACCAGCAGCGGGTCTTCGGTGACGACTTCGGCAATGGAGGAGCATAACGTACCTATGCACGCGAATCCCGAAGAGGCAAAAAATACGACCGTGGCAATCTACATGGCAGCTGGATCAAGCATAATGATTGCGACGGCCAACTTGGTCACGGATCCGACGGTAGTAAATTTGCCGCCTCTAACGACAGCCTCGACATCTGTAGCACGAACAATAGGTGGCATCGAATGATAGGCCCGGATCAACAAGGAACGGGCAAACCGTGTATCCATGCTCAATAGAATCAATAACCATCTGCTCAAACAACTCAATGTCGCGACAGGCACTCATTTCAACACAAGTGCACGAAAGGCGGCGCTCGTCGAGAGAAGTACCCAACTCTTGACCAAACCCAAAATTTTTCCGGTTCCACTGGAATCGTTCGATCTTGCAAATTCCAAAGGACCGACGCTTTGGATGTGGCTGACGAGTATGAGGCGTACTTCACAACTGTTGAGGTCAACAAAGATCAATATAAGATAGACCTTGCGGCCGCGCTTTTGCGTGGTACAGCAATAAGTTGGTGGTTTGACCTAAAGGTCATCCAACGGTTCTTGTGCGCAATGGTACATTTTATATGGCTAAACGACAAGTCTAATGCTCAGTACAAGCTCCAACGTCTTCGTTAGTAGTCCAGTGTGGCAGAGTGTACACAGATGTTTCTTGAGATCATCACTGTTGCAAACATCATCCTAGACAAGCTCTATATTCACTGTAACAACAGCCTCAAATGAGACATTTGGCGAGCAATCGCCATCTATGACATTCAAAATGAATTACCGCATATGATCACAATAGTAGAAAGGATCGACAGCATTGACTACAATGCTTGGATCCAAGAATCCTACGGCTGGCAGCCTCCCAACCACAGTTATCGTAGGAATGGGAAAATTCAGTCGGCGGGCTCATCGACTCCGTTGGAAGTAGACGCCGTAGACCAGAGACATACGCGCACCTAATACAACTACAAAAAAGTCGAGCATATTGCATGCAGCAACCAAAGCAAGCAGGAGGCCAAAACGGTGGGGAAGTCATGGAAAAATGAGTCAGGAAATGGCAAGGGGCATGAGTGAAAGGCACAAGTCTTGTTCATAAGGAGTGATCTACACCAAACAATTGCCCATCTGAATGGCTTACGACACGGCAGAGGATTTTTGAGATCGCAAAGTTCAGCGAGGGGTACGAGGATGACCAAAACTGTGATGCTACAAAAAGTGCAACCCCGGGGTTGCAAGAGTCGCAAAACGGTACCGGAATTATTGGATGGAGGAGCTTCTCACAGTTTTTTAAACAATGACATGGTTCATGAACTAGGTTTGCAGATCGAACCATGGGTGTTTGGAGGAAAGAGCGTCAATAGGAGATCAGAAGTAAAGAGACTCCAATAACAACTACGGTTGTAAGTAGGGGACTTGCGGGATGTAATGGTCTGAAGGTCATGTCCAATGAGTGACCACAAAATCATTCTCGAACGAGATTTCTTGACCAGCACAATCCACAGGTTGATTGGAACAGTGGCAACGTCTACGTGGAAATCAACTACGCCCAGTAATAACTTGCGTGCCTGTGGCAAAAGACGGCAACGGAAGCAGCATAGGTGGAAGCAGCAGAGGAAGCTGCGCTAACCAAGAAGCGACAACCAGTGCAGCCGATACCACTCAATGTGGCCAAGTACTGCATACAACGAGGAGCTCGAGCGTGACGCGTACATTCTGAGCCAATGGAGCAAGCAAAAGTGGTAGCAGCTGACTCATCAGCCTCATCGGCCTCATCAGCATCGACAAAGTTTGCGATGGTCCCCGAGGAATGAGCGCCTCTCGTCTCATAGTTTGCGACGTCTTCCCCGACGAACTCTTGAGGATCCTACCACCTCAACGCGACATCGACCATCGCATCAAACTGAAATCGGACAGCCGACCTACATTTTGTGGGGTCTAATGGATGAGCGATCATGAGTTGAACGAACTGAAAAAACAGCTCAACAAGATTCTTGATCAAGGATTCATCCGCCCATCCACATCACCATACATCACACCGGTGTTTTTGGTAAAAAGGAAAACAGGCAAAATGCGGATGTGCGTGGGCTACCATGCGTTCAACGACGCAACCATCAAGAACAGCTACCCTCTTCCCCAAGCCTGCAAAATTCTTGGCCAGCTCTGGAGGGCTCGAATGTTTACCAAAATCAATCTACGCAACAACTATCACCAGATTCGCATGGCAGACGTCGACATCGAGAACACGCCGTTCCAAACACTCTACGAGAATTCTGATTTCACGCTCATGCCATTTGGACTTACAAATTCCCCGGCAATGTTCATGGCCGCAATGAACTTTTTTGCCCGTACCTCGACAATGTTTTCGTAGCATATCTCGACGACATCCTGGTGTACAGTCGCACCCCGGAGGAGCACTCTTAACATCTCCAAAAATTCCTCGAAGTTTAACAAAGAGAGAAAAGATTTGGTCTCTCAAAGTGCGATTTTGGTTACCGTTCCATCGAGTTTTTGGGTCATGTTATCAATGGCGGACGAATCACCATGGACACAAAAAAGTGGCAGCAGTCTTTGATTAGCCGACACTAACCAACCTCCGAGGCGTTCGGTTTTTTTTGGGGTTTCTGCAATGACTACCAGCGGTTTGTACAGGATTTCACCCGAGACTCGGTGCCTCTTTCTGATCTCACCCAAAAACAAAACGAGTGGTGATGGGGAGACAGCGAACAAGAAGCGTTCACCACTTTGTGGTACGCTTTACCCTCGACTCCAGTCCTACGATAGGGTAATCCAACGGTCGACTACATCATGGCTATGGATGCCTCCGATCGATCCATCGGTGCGGTCCACCTACAAGACCATGGCAACGAAGAGTAACCAGTTGCATGCATGTCGCGAAAGATGCATGTACGGGAACTCAACTATGTCGTACAAGAAAAGGAGATGCTGGCGGTTGTAGATGCATTTTAGACATGGCGGTGCTATCTGGAATGCCGCCTATGCGGTGTGCGCACCGACCATCATGCGCTAAAATATTCGAAGATGCAGCCGAACCTCAATCGACGTCAAACCCGATGGATGGAGTTCCTCGAATCTGGGTTTGACTAAGATATTGAGTGACGGTTGGGAAAAATCAATCTCCTAGACGTGCTCACTCACCGACCATATCTGATGGCTGAGACATCAACACTTCATTAACAACGAGATCCATATCTCGAGCACTTGTTCACAGGAGGCTACGCCCAACATGGCAGATATGACGAGGTAAACTTCTAGTACGGAGCACCCTTTTGGTGGTGACAATTCACTCGCCAGGTGGTCGTTCCCCTGAACGTTGAACTCCGCCGCATCCTGCTCGAGAAATGCCACAACATCGGTAATGGTGGATGTTTCAGAGAAGACAAGACTGAAGAAGCTGGCGAAAGACTACTGGTGGGACAACATGCAAACTGAATTAGCCAACTTCTACAAATCCTATGACACGTGTCAGTGAACAAAATCCCGTTGCACAAGGTCACCCAGACTTCTACAGCCGCTTCCCATTCCAACGGAACCATGGACCGACATATCCATGGACTTCGTCACTGGATTACCAGTCACACTCGAGGGACATGGTGCAATTGTCGTGGTTGTCAACAGGTTTACCAAAATGTCGCACTTTATTTTGACAATGACTACCATCACTGCTGAAAGAATAGCGTGGTTATTTCTGAACAACATTGTACGGCTACACGACATGCCGAGGATCATCATGATCGACAGGGACGGTCGATTCACCGGCCATTTATTGGGCAAACTGATGACTCGCTATGTCAGTCGGATCGAGCTTTCAACAATGTTCCACCCTTAAACCAACCTAGCGTACCAATCGGACATTCGAACAACCTCTCGGAAAAATATGCAAACCTCACAGGACAGCTGGGGCACAAAAGATCCTGACCGCCAAAGTCGCATGCAATTCAACGATGGCCACCGCAACCAGTAAAACTCCATTTGGAGAGGTGTATGGTAGACATCGCTCCACAACAACCAGACTACACAGCCAAAACAGCATTCCCACGGTTGATGTTCAACGCCGCAACTTCTCCACCATTTGGGAAGAAACACGGCAGGGACTCGCGAAGACACGAGTAGCGATGAAATGAGCAGCGAAACGACATCGCATCCACTATGTGTTCGCCGCGGGCGACAAGGTTCTTCTTAGTTTAACATACATCAAACTTCACGGAGCCGACTATTTGAAGCTCAAACCCCGATGGTTGGGACCGTTTGAGATCAAACACATGTAAAACCCCGTGGTTGTATGACTAAAACTCCCCAAGACTATGCAATTTCACCCGGCGTTTCATATCTACAGCCTCGAGCACTACCGAGACCTCGGAAAGAACTTCCCCAACAGGGATGCGCCGCCCCCTCCACTTATGCAAGTGGATGAGGACAAAGAGTACGTCATTGAGGACATCCTTGGCCATCGACAGCGTGGTAAAACGACGGAATATCTTGTCAAGTGACACTGCTACAATGCCGCGCATAACAGCTGGGAACCCTATGACAACCTCTACAACGTCAATCATATGATCGATGGATACTACCGCAGTCACCGAGCCACATCTATATACGCCCCAGGACGTCGCGTTTAAAAGGGGAGGAAGAATCATTCAGAATCAGCCTCAGGTACTTTTTGAGCACTGTACAGCACGACGGGTTGTGCGGCGACGACAACGCCGCGCTCGAGATGGGCCACCGAAAGATGAAATCATCTAGAAGGAGCGTTGCGATAGAATGAAGGCTCAAGAGAATGATAGCCGCTCGGGATGGATCTGAGGGTGAAGCTGAAGAAGCATCCTAAGACGAAGCGAAAGAAGAAGAAATAGAGGAAAGCAAGGAAGCCGTCAACGGACTCATGGAAGCAACACGCCCAGTGACGACATGGTCACATAGCTGCTTCATAATGTGCTTCAGGCCGTGGATTTTGGCAAGCATGACCGCCAGAGGTCCCATGAGTGTACCCGCCAACACCGACAGACCTCATCCTGTGGAGGACATGTGCTCTTATGGGACCAAAGCCAAAGCGGATGCCAGTCCCGAGGATGCACCTAGGATCAACGCCAGTTGTAACGTCCATCACCACAACAGTAGCAGGCAAATGCAAAAGACGCCTGCTGCCATGTCGGTGAGGTCATCTTGAGTGCCTGACAAAATGGGTGTAGAGAGCACGTGCTCTCAACGCTAAAGCACCAATTCCCAGGAGACTATGACATTGTCAGACATCATCACTCTGACGATTCGTAATGCTGAGGTCAACAATTGTGACCTAACTAGACGAGCTACAATGCCACAACACGTCCCAACCGGTACTGTTGTTGTTGCTGTCGTTGCTATCGTCAATCGATGGCAGTGGCCTCCGGCCACTTTCATAGGATGTGTTGCAGCTCGTTATGTTTTTGTTTTGTTTTGAATGTTTTTGGTACATTGAATACCCTAGTGATTTTTTAGGGACCCCTCATTTACGGGTTTTTTTTATGCCCCTTCTCTCGAGCAGCATGTTCCCCTTATGTTCTTTTTTCTTTTGTTCACCAAAATCCCTGGTGATACATCTAGGACCTTTTTCTCGGGGTTTTCTCAGGTGCTTCTTTCTTCTTTTCGAGTACCATCTCCACCCCTATTTCTTCTTTTTGCCTAGTTCAACCCTCACAGCGAGCACAACGAGCTCGCCGATGAGCGTGAGCTTGCCAGACAGCGAGCTTAGCAAGCTCACTTTGCGAGCTCACCACCTAGTAGCGGGAGCTGCAAGGCAACTTCCCGTCTGCCAAGGCAAAGGGAGGGGGGCAAGAGCAATGCAACTGCCTTTGTCGCTATTGATGTTGCATGTTACGTGCACCTATCCTCGCACGCTGCAGTTGTAGCTTCTCACTACTATCGTTGCTACTACTGTTACTACTACTGCTACTACAACTGCTATTGCTGCTATGAAGTGTTGCTGCGTAGTACTGTTGCGCGCTTTTGCTATGGGTGGCAATGCCGATGTAGCACTTGCTTGTTACTGTCATCGCAGCCACTGCTGCTGCTCGCCGCCGCCACTGTTACTACCGTGGCTACTACAGAGCTCTTGCTAAAGGAGTAGCTGATCCTTTGATTGCGGCAGCTACTCACCGTGGTAGCAACTCACGCTGTCCCTATGCACGTGATGTTGCTCTTGCACACAAACGCCAATGATGCAGCCGCCACCGCCGGACCCGCTTCCCTGTTTTTGTTTTGGTGGTCATTGCCAACGGTGGTGCTGCTACTTCTACTTCCAAAATAACGGAAGGAGCACCCACATGCTGAAAAGGCCGTTATAAGCATTACACCTCTTACCACAGTCACCTCGCTGCTCCCCCGCGCTATTGCTTGCGTGGTGCCACATGGTGATTCTTAACGACGTCTCAGACTACGTATCGTCGCGCTACCGCTCACACGTCCCCCTTGTCCTCTGATACCATGATAGAATTTACAGGGCATGCTAGCCCATGCATATACCACCATGAGCGTTGTGTGTAAGAGGGAGACAGTAAAGGCCAAATGTGGCTAATTTTGAAATGCATTATGAACAAGGAGAAAGTACAGTGAGTCCTACTAAGAGCGTATGTACTGGGGAGTGGCGGCAAGACCACCAGGCTCCATCATCCTCATTGTGCTGAAAGGCACGCACGGGGAATCCCTATGTTACAAAACATGAAACCACACAACGGAGGTCTCCCAAGGTACTGGAACAGTCAACCATGTGCCCAGGTCTCGACCGACGAGAAAATATGAGATATGCCCCATACACACCCAGACTTTACGGTGACACACAAGCATTACCGACTAGCCAGGAATAGGCAATTTTAGGCTTTCGAGACGTCGGAACACGTCACCGGATGTCCGGATCCCAGCCACATGCAAGCTATGCACGTGTGACAAAAGTCAACAAGGGTTGAACCAACCGGGGCTAGGTCTCCCGGGGCACTGGCACAGACCACCAAGTGTACGGGTCTCAACCATCGAGTGTCGATTCAGCACAACGCGCTTTCCGAGTCTCAGAAGCAACACTAGTGCCATCGGGTCTCCTCGTCGCACCAGTATAGTCCACCAGGTGCGTGGGTCTCGACCCACCAAGAAAAGTTTCCTACCTCCCGACAAACCAACGAGGCTGCTGGAATGCATCGTTCACATTCCGACAGCACTGTCGTAGCTGTTGAAGAAGTCTTAGGATGCTACGGTAGCACGTCGTGTCGTCACACTCTTCTTTACCCTCTACCACCAACATGGGGTATATGAGTAATGCATCTCTGTCGCTCGTGACGATTGGAAGCCCCATAAACCAACATGATGCGCCTCCCCCTCCACTTGTACAAGTGGACGAGGACAAGGAGTATATCACTGAGGAAATCCTTGGCCATCGACAATGTGGTAAAACAACAGAATATTCTGTCAAGTGGCACAGCTACGTTGCTGTGCGTAGCATCTAGGAACCCTACAACAATATCTGTGACCTCGATGATCTGATCGATGGATACTACTGCCGTCACCGTGCCACATTTGTATGCGCGTCAGGCCGTCGCGGCTAAACGAGGGGAAAGTGTTGCGTACCAAACGTACACGAGTCCCTAATATTTCCAAGCAGGCATTTTTTCATTACAAAGATAGCCGAGTCGCGTTGAGACCTCAACTTTCACCCTGATAGTCGAGGCCGATTCGGCTAACTGCCCTCGCCCCCCAGCGAACCTTCTCGCACCTTCTGACAACTTTGAACACCTTCAAGAATTGGCAACAGATGTGTCACGAACTTTTGGTCGACTTTTTGACGCATCGAGAGATATCGAGATTTATAAAGATGCATCTCACACCTTCAACGTGGATCTTTGAAGGACCTCGACGGAGCTTCTAGATTTGACCACTCATGACGCAACTCCGCACACATCGGTCGACAAATGACCCAACGACTCTGATTTTATCTTATTTGTAACTTGACACTTGTGTATATGTGTTCGATCATTTTGACACTTGTTCTCGATGTACACTTACCGCTTATTAAAAACTTCTCAAGTGTTGCAAAACCTCAACCGTGTTCTACCTCGCAACTTCTACTTATTCACCATGTACGCTTCGTTTGGCTCAATGGTTTGGGCATGTTGTTACAAAATGAGTAGGTGCGGGAATGCTAGCTTAGAATTTCCACATGGGGGGCCCATTGGCTGTCATTCTGGACTGTTGGGGAAAATGATATAGGATATCATTCTTGGATAAAACTATACGAGGTACCTAGTTTGACCCCACTTTTGATGTGGGATCACGCCCACCTTTTTTCGTCCTTCTACGATGCTGTGAGAGGTCCTTGTATAGTGGAAAGGCTTGTAGTCGAAGCACCATGCAGTTGGATGCCTCCGTGCCACCTGTAGATCGCCATGGTGGCACAAAACTACTAAATCGGAAAACCTTTTCGACTTGTCACATAGGCAAATGATTGTGCTTGCGATATTCACGTAAGTCACGCTATCCACGTGGCTAGGTGCAATGAAAATGATTGTTCCTACTTAACCCTTGAATTGAAGAATCATAGCCAATCGAGGTGCAAACGGACGAATGATGTGGCACACCTACGCAGGGTATTTAAGGTCTCCCGCACTTGGCAATAACCAATGTCGTTACAAGCATCGCAAGCAACCGCTTCAAAACTATTCATGCCATTGATGTTGTTAGTTTGTCTGCCAAACCCGGAAGTGACCTCTTGACTCCCTCCATTCACACACACACACACACACACAAACACACACACACACACACACACACACACACACACACACACACACACACGTACACACATCTACACACACCCAGGAATACACACATACACACACACATACACACACATACACTCACACACACACACACACACACGTACACACATCTACACACACCCAGGAATACACACATACACACACACATACACACACATACACTCACACACACACACACACACACAAACACACACACACACACACACACACACACACACACACACACACACACACCACTCCTACAGGTGACTGAGCATGACGAAAGCGATGGAACCATGCATCACTGGCATCTCTGCCGGGTGCAAGATCGGTGTGCTCGACCATGTTCAGCTTTGTTGGAGCTGATATCTTGCTGCTCCAAACATTTGGTGATGAGCCATGTGATGGCTAAAACATGAGAGATGCAATGAGGGATGTGTGCACTACATACGCTCGTGGTCGATGGTTTCTCTTACCTTGCATGTTGTGCTTGCTATCGTGTGATTGCACAGGTTACTGATCCTACGAGGCCACACGCTCAGTCACTCTGAGGTGTGAGAAACCACGGCAGCCTTTTGGCCCACCAGTTTGGTTCGACCCGGGGTTGCGACTGGGTCCCACTTTGAACTCTTTGAGTGAGTGGCCCTGTCAACCGCGGCTAAGAGATCGCTGGTTCCTTACTCTTGTTACTCTCGCTCTCCCTACTCAACTTAGCATGTTTTTCACCAACCTCTTGCTCCACCATGGCTGTGATAGCTGTGTGAGTTGACCTGGCGTAGTAGTGAGTGCATGCCGGCGTTCTGCCGCTACCTACTGGTATCAGAGCAGGAGGGAGAAAACCCTCCATTTAAGCGATCCACAGGGGACTGTGGCCTAGCACACACAACTTCCACAGTTACGTTTTCACGGTTGTTCCTTCCACCTCTACCCGCCTGCGCCTCTTGTCCCTACCACGGCACTCTCGCCTCGACCCACAGCACTCTCCACAGCTGTAGGTCAGCAATCCTGCTGCTTCACTGCTCACTACGACGCCTATCACTTCTCGTCCAAGCTTTCTGCATGTTAGCAACGCCACAATGCTGCTGGCCGATGGTGCTTGCGGTCCTTTGGCATAGTGATGCATAGGCTCGTAGAGGTCTTGATCCCAGCATATCTCAGCAGGTGTGCTGTCCTCCGGTCAGTTGTGTCTAGAACAGCTCCAGAGCCCAGCAAGTCTTCTGCACTATGCTCTGTTCCCTCCTCTCTTGATCAACAGCAGCAACAGCAGCCGCGTTGGCGGCCTCACCTATCATCCTGTAGTGCTTGCCCTCATTCTTCTGGGCTCCCAGCGCCTCAACAGCACCACGGTGATGTTGATCGCAGTCTCACAGTCCTGCATCGTCAAGACACCAAGGCTATCTTGCCACGGCTCACCAATTTTCAACAGCTCCACAGTCCCACAGATTATCTGTCTTGCGATCTTCTTGTCCCTCGTCTAACCACCAGCACCATCATTAGCCGCTTCTGCAGACTCACCTGCAACCTTGGGTGCACCACCGAACACTGGAACCACCCCTACTCCTCCAAGGGGGGCTCGTGATTGCTCACGCCTTGACAAACTCATTGATTGTCACGAGGAGGAGGCCGACATTGCGGCATGGGCACATCTTTGTCGCCACTATGACATCCCTGGGTACCACCCCGGGGAAGACTACGACCCGACAGAAGACGAGACGCGTGAAGACGCTGCTGTGTACGCGGCCTACTGTCAGTCGGCCTCGGAAGACTCACCGACCGTTCAAAACGCACCAACTACGGGGTCGCCACGTGAACGAAATCACCCCTCATCTCCGGTAAGATCTCTCGTTTCCCATAGAACACGTCGGCAAAGCCAGCGTGCTACTCAAGGTGCAGCAGTTCTTGCTATAGCGGCAGCCCCAACAGAGTAAGCTGAGGCAGCCTCGAGTCGTGTAGCGTCTCCCGTCGTGCCTCATGCTGCTGGTGCACCACTTGGACCTGATATTCTGATTGCTCTGGAAGTAACACTTTTTCGTGTGGTATTGTCACATCTACTTTTGCTACTACAGCGCGTGCTGCATGTGCACCTGCAAGCACTGTTGCTGGCAGAGCTTTCGAGGCCTATGAAACAGCGACCTCTGACCAGGGTCTCCTTGCCACTGCAGTAGTCAACATAGCCACATAGGTAGCCGTAGTAGCTAGCGCAGTCGCAGTAGTAGTAGCCTCAACAGCCACTCCTCTCTCCCGCGATGTCGCCTCCATCCAGGTCTCCCCTTCCCACGTGTCTCCTACTTCAGCGTCATCAATGTTTGGTCCCCAGATCCGTGTCGCGGTCACATGAGCAGCTGCCTTCTCCACCCTCACAGGGTGGAGAAGGCAGTTGCTGGAGTTGCGTGTCTCATCGTCACCACCTCATCCTCAGTGGCAGTTCTCGCTACTTCTGCAGCATTTGCATTACCACCACTGATTACCCTGCATCGTTAGCATTGGTGAACCTCCAGCCTCTTGCTGCTTGGGCACCCCTTTTTCTCCCTCCAATTTTCTCCTTTTGTGGCCGTGTTCTTGCGTTCACACTGTCCTGCAGCTCCACTCAGCCAGGCTTCCTTCTTCCTTATTTCCCACGCCCATTAGGGCAAGGGAAACACTGCCAAAATTTTCTTGAGTGAATCTCACCCATCATGCCTGTGGATGATGACCAGTATGCAGCAGTATAGAAAGAACAACGCAAAGAGCGTGCTACTCTTCAAGCAGCCCTCCCTATACAGCGTGTGGTAGAAGAAACGTTGTGCACGGAACAGGGCGATCAATAGACTTTCGCCGACCACATTGCAGATATCGTTCTTAACCGCTTGCAACTTGTATTGTATACTACACTTGCTGCGTCAGCCACTGCTAACATTACTGCTGCGTTCTCCACCTCTTCTGCTTCTGCTTCAGAGACCTCTGGCTCTCTATCATCCAACTCACTTGCTGTTACGGCAATAGAAGGAGCTGCCACAGCCAAAGCTATTGCACAGCCTGCCCAACGCAAACCTGACTTTGACTCAGTGCTACCGCACTTCACTCCTAACCTCTCTTTTGCTTCATGGGAAGTCTGCCTCAGTGCTTGGGCACAAGGTGAGGGGCGCTAGAAGTAATATCATGTGCCCAACCTTGCTGCTAATCCCCCCTTTGTACCCTCTGACTCTGAGTCTGTGTGGGTCCATGTTGACTTCGACTTCCGACTTGAGGGGGTCAAGTCGGAGTCGCCAAGTCGGTCCAAGTCGACTTGGACGTCGACTTGACTTGACTCCCTCTTAGCAACCGGGGACAGTTTACACACTTGTTTTTATTTGGGGTAGGGGAAACAATGGATCGGGACTTTTATTTTTTGGGGGGCGGGCTCAAAACGTGCTCGGCCTAGCGAGGCCTCGAGGCAGGTCGACCTTGCCTCGCTGGGCGGCTGGTTCTCGCGGCTTCACCTCATTGGTCAACGGAATCTCGTGCAAAGTGGGGGGTGGATGCTTGGCTGTCAGCAGAGCACCCATTCACGTCAAGCAGGCATCGCACCACGCCACACTGGCGTGGCATTGATGGATGCTCAGCTAACAGCCATTCACNGGGAAACAATGGATCGGGACTTTTATTTTTTGGGGGGCGGGCTCAAAACGTGCTCGGCCTAGCGAGGCCTCGAGGCAGGTCGACCTTGCCTCGCTGGGCGGCTGGTTCTCGCGGCTTCACCTCATTGGTCAACGGAATCTCGTGCAAAGTGGGGGGTGGATGCTTGGCTGTCAGCAGAGCACCCATTCACGTCAAGCAGGCATCGCACCACGCCACACTGGCGTGGCATTGATGGATGCTCAGCTAACAGCCATTCACCCGTCGGTCCACACCACGTCGGTGCCCTCTCACTCCCTCGCTCACTCGCATGCCGCGATGAGGGGGGGGGGGATGCTTCGCTGACAGCCAAGCACCAATCGCTCTTCGCCACGCCAATGCCCTCTTGCCCGATCGCTCACTCCATTTTCCACTTCGTCCCTGCCGCAAGCCATTCGGGTTGAGCCAGACCTCCCGGCGGGTTTCCGCTTCGGAAATTAGGAAATAGGAAAATACCCGGATGCCCTCAAGATCTGGGTAAGACCTCGAGTATGCCCCCTAGTGATGCCTTATAAGTCATGGTGGAATGTGAAGTACAGTGGGTGATGAAACAATGTATCCATTAAATGCACCAATAAGTTCGTGATTACAACATGCATAACACACTAATAACTTGTAAAACACATTGTACGCGTGTTTTAGTGCCCCTTAAAAACCGACTTTGATAAGCCCAAGTCGACTTGGGTGGCTAGGTGCCGACTTCTGACTTTTGACTTGGCGACTCCAAGTCGACTTTGACTTGGAGAAGTCAACATGGGCGTGGGTTGTACGTGTTCTCATTCGCGCTGGACCCAATGATCTCACTGATGAGATGGGGTCCTATAAAACTGACACTGCTCGTCGCACCCCTGCCAACCCCGTTGGCACCTATGCTCTCATCCAGCGCTTCACAACTGTCACTGGGCATGCCGCACAAAGTATCCTCACTGTACAGTTCAACACGCTCTCAATGCGTGTAGACCAGATTGCGGATACCTACTGAGCCCGCAGCCTTCGTCTCCTGAAGGATCTTGGCCAACTACCTGTTGTTCTCTCATCGTCAATGGCCTAATTCCTGAACTCTCTGACATCTTCAGGGAGGTGAAGGCCTCTGAGCTTGAGAGGCTTGCGGCTGAGCCAGTGCCTGCTGAATCTCCACTAGACATTTGGGCTCTTTGGGAGTTCACCTCCCAACGCCACACTGACTTATGGAGCGCTCTTCAAAACAAACGGATTCACCGTACAGCAGCTGCAGCGGCCACCACTACAGGACCCTCCACATCATCCTCCTCTACCTCCTCTTCTCCCTCCACCTCGACCACAACTCTTCTCAACCAGAGTGGGGGGGGGGCATGGTCGTGGTCGGGGCAAGGGCTGCGGCGGGTCGGACTCTGGCGGCCAAGGCGGCCGTGGCAAGGGCAAACGTACTAACAACACCTCCTCTTCACCTTCCACATCCAGCGCTGTCACGTGCTAAAAGTGTGGTTCTGTCACCCATTCTGCACCTAAGTGCCCGTCACCACCGGACAACGAGCGCCTCGCCTCCTCCATGCGTGCATACTAGGCGCGCTCCTCTGGTGGTACCGGGGGCGCCTCTCGCATGGCCTCATCCGTCCCTTCCTTTGCTCCCTCCGGCAGAGGGGCACTCGTCGCCACCGACGCTGCCGTGTACAACACCGCTGCTTCTCCATCCCATCTCCCATACCCCTAGGGTTGGCCCCCGGGGTATGGTGGGCCCATCTTCTACGGCCCGCCATCTGGCGCCTACTCTCCACCCAGCTGGGCCTCTGCATCCTGTCGCCCATCCTCTGGGGTGGTCATCACGCCATATCCTCTTGACGAAGAGTGTAAGTTAGACATAGCACTGTCTCACGCCGTTCATCAACGCCACCTTCGTAATCAAGAAGGTGAGAGTGAAGGCTCTGGGTTGGAGCCTCTTGCGTGTGCTGCTGATGGGGCGTTATGTGGTTGTTTGTCCAGTAATGTTCAAGGCTATTCTCCCCCCGATGTCTCATGGATTGAAGAGTGGCAGTCAGTGTGTTTGCCTCGTTGCCTTGCTGCCTGTGGTCAGTGCTTCTCTCGTCACGCAGCCCTCACCATAGTGAGTTGTGACCCCTCCACTGTTCGTGCGTCGGGTGGCTTCCGGATCCTCGATTCATATGCCACCCACCACATGACCTTGTCACGCATGTCCTTCATCTCCCTTGGTCTTGCTGGTTCTGTCCGCTTTGTCAACACTGGCTCCGGCCAATTGCTCCCGGTCCAAGGGGTAGGTGTTGTAGGCTTCGTTGGCCCAAGGGGGGGACTATTCTTGCCAAATGTCATGTATGTTCCATCGCTCGAGCTGAGTCTTCTCTCTGTTGCAACACTCAACGACCAGGACATGGACTTCTCGTCCAGTCACGGTATTGCCTCTCTCTCGCACCGCACATCTGGCCGCATTCTATTGCAGGGTACACGTTGTGACCATCTGTTCCGAGTCCCCAGATTTGCAGCGTCTCTCGCCACCGCTGCCCATGTGCATGTCGTGCGCTCTCTCTCTCACCCGCTCATGCACAAGTGCTGCATTGCCACATGTGCCACATCCATACCGGAGCCATCGACAGTATGTTCGTGTTCTCCCCGTCGATGGCCTTGATGCTGCCACGTTCCCGGCTCCTTGTCCCCCTGAATGTCCTGACTGTGCTCAGGGCAAAGTGCATCGGTCCCCATTCAGCCCTTTAGAGTCTTGTGACCCTCTTGACTTGCTACACGCTGATGTCATGGGTCCACTCCCTCATGACTCTCTTAGAGGTATCAGACTCTACGTACTTTGTCTTAGAGATGACTTTTCTTGCATGTGTTGGGTCTTCACCTTCAAACAAAAGAGTGACATTTGCTCCACTCTTGAGTCCTGGTTACCTCACGCTGAAGTTGCTTGTGGTCGTCGTATACGTGTGTTTCGTTGTGACCGTGGCGGTGAATGCATTGGTCCCACCTCTCGTTTTCTATCCTCTTGCAGTGTGACTGTCAAAACCACTGCTCCCTACACACCCCAAAAAAACGGTATGTCTGAGCATTGGAAACGGACACTTGCCAATGGTGTTCGCACTCTTCTCTGTGCCTCAGATCTTCCACCCCTATTCTCTTTTGAAGCCATGTCGTACATGACGTGGGTCTGGAATCGTGTTCCACATGGTCCCCTCCCACGTCATGTCACACCATTTGAACGATGGTTTCGTCGTCGTGCCTTCGTGACGGCAAACTTAGTCCTCGTCCTTGCTTGTGCACCTTTTTCAGGGTCTCCGCCATGTCGAAAGCCTGGCACTTCTGGGACCTCGATGGTTCCCGTGTTGTTCAGTCTCGTGACGCCCTCTTCTTTGAGGACGTCTTTCCTCGCGACCTGTCCCATGTCGCTCCACCATCTTTCTTTTCCTCGCTCCGTCGGCTTGGGGGGGGTGGGTCTCTTCCAGCCTCCGTTCTCGTTGACGCACCTACCGTTACCTCAGCCCCTTCCTCTTCAGACCCATTTGATGTGTCCATTTTTTACACCTTGCTCAGCACTCCGCCTGCATCCTCATCCGACCCTTCCACAGCGTCCTCCCCTTCTTCATCCTCCCAGTCTGTGTCAGTGCCTCTCAGCAATTCCCCACTGGCCGTGAATGTCGTGGCACAGTCACCTCCCTACACTGTCAATGTGTCGCCTCCACAGCCCGTCGTTCTCCCGTCACTTGTGATCTCTGGTGAGACCGTCACACCGCCGGTCACAGATGTGCCTCCAGTTGTATCCTCCACTTCCACAACACTCGGTCACACGGTCCGCTGAGCCCTCTCAGCGTCGCACTCACTCTAGTGCCCCTCCCACTGCAACTGACTCCACCACCAGACCAACTGGCCTTAATGCACTGGGTCTTGCGGTGGGCGTGGTCCACCCCAACTCTGCAGTGGGCTATGCACTGGTCACTCATGAGTTCCAGAGTGCTTTGGATGCTTCAGTTGCCAGCTACATCGCCGCATGCTTCGCTGCCAGCGGTCTTCCCTCACTTCCTACAGAGCCCACCACAGTGCGCCAGGCGAGGAAGGTAGCTGATGCAGACCTCTGGGAAAAGGCCATGCAAGAGGAGCTCACGGCCCTGAGTGAGCATGAGGTCTTCGAGCTTGTTGACCCCCCCTGGCTGCAAGTCCGTCTCAGCTTACTTAGTCCTTCAACGTAAATTGAAGCCTGACCGTACTGTCGACAAGTACAAGGTACGCCTTACAGCCAAGGGATTCTCCCAAATCCCTGGCGTCAAATTTGACGAGACGTTTGTCCCTGTGGGACGTTACACCACAACTCGAGCTCTCTTGAGCCTGGTCATCCAGCACGCTTGAGAGTTGGAACAGATGGACGTCATCAATGCATGGATGCCTTGACGAGGAGATCTACATGGTACAGCCCCCAGGGTTCACGGATGGCACGAACAAGGTCTGGCGGCTACGTAAAGCCCTCCATGGGCTCAAGCAGTCCCCTCGCTGCTAGAACTTGGAGATCTCGGCCACTCTTGAGAAGGGTGGCTACCGTCGGAGTACCGTTGACCCTGCACTCTTTTTTAGTACACCCTCGCAGCCCTTGGTTGCAATCTTGGTCTACGTGGATGACCTTCTTATTGCATCACCCAGTCCCTGTGCACTTGAGTCTGTGAAAGACCTTTTGCAGTCCACCTACAAGATGAATGACTTGGGTCCTGCTCGGGTATTCCTAGACATGGAGCTTGAGCGAGGCCGTCAGCGACGAACACTGCACGTCCATGAGGCAACCTACATTCACAGCCTGGGGGAGCATTTCTCCTCCATGCTCGTTGACACCCCCACTACATCGACACCCATGACACCAGCTGGGCAGCGCCTCCTAAAATCACTCGATGTGACTCACCTGGGGGAGAATGACGAGGTCACCGACTATCTCAGTGTGATTGGGTCTCTCATGTACCTTGCCACCACCACTAGAGCAGACGTGGCCTTCGCGGTCAACTTCCTTGCACAGTTTTCCGAGCAATCTCGACAGAGGCACCTCGAGGCTGCACTGCGGGTCGTTCGTTATGCACTGTCTACTACACGTGTGGGACTGTACTATAGATCATAGCCCTCCATGGTGATTGATGGATACACTGACAGTGACTTGGCCCACGGTGCTGATGCGCGTAGTCGCACCGGTTTCATCTTTCTCGTGGGTGGAACCGCTATCTCATGGAAAAGCGGTAAGCAGGGTTGTGTTGCACGTAGCTCCAGTGAGGCAGAGTACGTTGCCCTTGGTGTAGGCACGTGTGAGAGTGTCTGGATTTCTCGCTTGCTTCAGTAGCTGCGCATGCCCATCCGCTGCATCACGTTGCACTGCGACAATCAGAGTACTAAGGCAATTGCCGAGGATGATGGCATGCATCATTCATACACAAAACACATCAACATTGAGCATCACTTTGTACGTGAGTGCATTGCCGTGGGAGAGGTCCAGGTCGTTAAGGTCAACACATGCTAACAGTGTGCAGACTTCCTTACCAAAGCTCTGAGCAGTGGGACATTCAAGGCAACTGTGCATGTAGTTGGCTTGCTACGTGTACGCGATGCACCCGGCTAAATTGACATCCTTTGTCTGTCCCTCATATTGTACTCTTGCGTGTGGTGAATGGGCTGTTCGTTTGTGGGTCATAGGGGAGTGTTCGTATGTCTGCCAAACATGCAAGTGACCTCTTGACTCCCTCCATTCACACACACACACCACTCCTACAGGTGATTGAGGATAACTGAAGCGATGGAGCCGTGCATCACTGGCATCTCTGCCGGGTGCAAGATCGGTGGGCTTGACCATGCTCAGCTCAGTTGAAGCTGATATCTTGCTGCTCCAAACAATTGGTGATGAGCCATATGATGACTAAAACATGAGAGTTACAATGAGGGATGCATGCACCACATACGCTCGTGGTCGATGTGGTTTGTGGTTTCTTGTACCTTGCATGCTGTGCTTGTTGTCTAGTGATTGCCCGGGTTGCTGATCCTATGGGGCCACACGCTCAGTCGCTCTGAGGTGTGAGAAAGCATGGCGGCCTTTTCGTCGACCAGTTTGGTTCGACCCTTGGGTGGCGACTGGGCCCCACTTCGAACTCTTCGAGTGGGTGGCCTGATGTTGTGTACTCAGTGTGACCTCTCGGCTCACGTTCTTTGCCGTGCACACTCCTGATGAGGTGGAGGCTACGGAAGACTGGGGGAGCAGACGCGAGTCCGCCAGGCAGCTACCGGGTACACTCCAGCCGTCTTCATCCGTCCTGCCTTCCCTTGTGGGGTGCTCATACCTTGTCTCAAACCAATCGACTTCGATACTTTTGCATGGTTGAGCTTTGGTGGTTTGGTGACCTAGCTTTGTCTTCCCTGTGAACCGATGGTAGTTTTGGCTAACATAGTTTAGGCCAAAACGTCAGTTTTGGACTTGTGAGACTCGAGTTGGGTTATCCCCCTCACATTTCGAGTGGGCACCGGCGAGCCCCAATTCGCCGGCCGACGGGTGGGCTTGGATAGCAAGCTCCACCCGCCACCACTCTCACTCACTCTTTTTGCTCTCACACTCTCCACGCTCATCCGTTCTGACTGCCGTCAGTCTCATTCAAACCACAGTGTCGAGCTTCACGTGGACGCATGAGGGAAGAGGAATAGGGCATTACCTTTTTGGTATCAGAGCAAGACGAGCCAGCGCTCGTCACGTCGCGCATGAGAAGCGCGAGGTCCCAGGAGGGCTCGCCAAGCAGCAGCCGCGGTGATCTGCCGTTGCGCGGACCAGCAGCGGCAGTAGCGGCCGCACGAAGCTGCAGCCGTAGCGGCGGCAGTGGTAGCGTCGGCGGCAGCGGCAGTGGTGCTTCGGCTCAGCCGCACTGGCCAAGCCGCAGCACCACTGTGCGGAGTAGCAACAACAGTGGCAGCTACGCGGAGCAGCGGAAGCAACGACAGCGGCAGCGGCGTGCAGCAGCGTGTGGCAACAGTGGCGAGCGGCAGCACCAGCCAGCAGCAGCAGCAGTGACTACTGCTTAGCTGCGGCTGCAACAGCTGGGGGCCGTCGCACTGGCTCAGCCATAGTGATGGTTGAGCAACGCCACCAACAGCCGCACAGAGCAACCGTTGTAGCGGCGGCGGCATGCAGCAGCGTGCAACAGCAGCAGTCAGCAATCGCAGCAGATTGCAGCGGCAGGCAGCAACAGCACTCACGGCTGTCCAACTGCCGTTGTGACAGCAATGGCGGCAGGGCTGCGACAGTGGGTGCAGTAGCAGCCAGCCACAACTACAGAAGGCACCTCATCCAGTGACAGCGACGACGACAGCAGCAGTTGCAGCAGCAGCAGCAGCTGTCATATTGTCTTTGGTATACCCTTCCCCTTTCTGGCTGGGCTCCCCTCTCTTCCTGGGTTGGGTGGGGGTGGTTCAGGTACCCACAGGCTGCCTCGCAGCCTTTTCCAGATTTCCCACGCCCACTGGGGCGGGGGAAACGCTGCCGATTTTTTCCGGCAGCGTGGGGGGGGTCCATCGGCGGCTTTTAGGCTGAAAAAGGCCTTGTCATATTTCCCACGCCCACTGGGGCAGGGGAAACGCTGCCGAGTTTTTTCGACAGCGGTGGGGGGGGTCCACCGGTGGCATTTAGGCTGAAAAAGGCCTCGTCACATTCCCCACGCCCACTGGGGCGGGGGAAACGCTGCCGAAATTGCTCGGCAGCGTGGGGGGTCCATTGGCGTCGGCCTTCAGGCTGAGAAAGGCCTCGACACACTTCTCACGCCCACTGGGGTGGGGTGAACGCTGCCAAAATTGTCCAGCAGCGTTCACCACTTAACGTCAGTGTCAGCAACTGTGGTGCACACTTGCGGCACCCCATGCAGCTCCATGCCAAAGGACACACCTGTCGGAGTCGGTAGTGCCGGCTCCACTATGGACGCTGGTATTGCCGCCTCCGTTGTAATTGGCGACACACCGGGCGCAACGCTGGACAAATCCCCATCTAGCCCCCGCTCGTTGGCTCGCGATCTACGCGAGCTACGCGAGCAGGAGGCCTAGCAGGCTAAACAGACAGCCAAGAAGATAGCTGACTTGTTCAAACTGGTTCGTGACGTAGTCCAGCCACAACAGCAGCAGCCGCAGCAACAGCAACAACAACAGCAATAGCAGGTTCAGCAGCAGGAACAACAGTAGAAGTTGCTCCGTGATGCATTGCGGAAGGGAAAAATGACAGTCAAGAGTGCAGTTACAGCCGATGTCGATGCAGCATTAGGAGCGTTTGACGTAGATCCATCCAACAACCTTCCGGAGTCGGGCTCAGACGCCAGTGACGAGGAAGGCATGTTACGCCTGCGCCTCGTACAGTTGGAAAAACGGCGTCGAACCCGCTCAGGGCGCAAAGGCACACCATTTGGCGAAGCAGGCCCTAGAAACATGCCCAGGACAACCGTAGACCCGACTTCCCTAGAGGACCAGCTGCTCCGCATGAGTCTGGGGTTGGAAGAAGGTCCCCCGTCTCTGCCGCCGGCACATGCTGTCCCGGCAGCGTTGCCGACGACAAAGCCACCCAAGTGGTTTGAGACCGAACATCCCGCCTACCGACAAGAAGATAGCTACACTACGTGGGAACCACGGTTCCATATGTGGGCAGCCAGTGAGGGGGTGTACCCGTACTACACCCTCCCGTACCAGACTACGGACCCCCAGCAGGCGGCAACCGCCGCACGTGCAGCCTATGGTCTCCTGAAGGCCGTCCCGGTGGAGTACACCCTCGACTTCGAACCCTTCCTTGGTGATCCTCGCACCGGAGCTGGAGCTGACCCGCTCGAGGCATGGAAGCTGGCAACAACTCTTTTTGAAGGCGCTACCATGGCAACAACATCGCAGCGGTTGTCTGACTTCAACTCTCTTCGCCAGGGTGGACACGAGGCGCCAGCCGACTACTGGCGGCGAGCGATGTGGTTGTATAGGGCCCTGGGGAAGAATGGGCCAGGCCAACTCATGGCGTTCAACACCATCAGAATCGGTGTTGGACGCGAGTATGCCAAGACCTTCGACAACTTCAACTTGAGCAGCCTCGAGGAGATGGCTGACAGAGGCATCCTCTTGTCATGGATCACAAAGCATTTCCTACACGTGGCAGGAGTTGGAGCAGCAAACGACGCCCGTCATGGCGCATCAGCCGCAGCCGTTGCAGTAGCACAGACGCCACGCACGACGACAACCACAACAGCAGCTGGCTCATGTGCGGCAGTCCAAGGGAAGAAGAAAAGGAACAATAGGAGGGGTGGAAAGGTTGGCAAGGACCAGGCGGCTTCAAAGTCGACTCGGGAACGAAAATGGGAGTGCTATAACTGCGGGGGAGCGCACTGCTACACGGAGTATATGCTCCCGAAGAACTGGACAAAGATTGCGCAAGGACTGTAACAGACATTTGAGCAGCGTGAGCGCGCCTCTGTCCACGCCACAGCAGCGACTGACATGCACTCTCCACCCAGAGCTGATGCGGCTGAAGACAGTGCCAACATCCTGACACCCCTGGAGCAGCAGCTTGCGTCCTAGGCCCGTGACATCGCCGAGCTCCGCCAGCTTCTCCGACTCACCACTCAGGGAGGTACGAGTGCATTGACTGAGCCGAGGGGTTCCACTGTTGGGCCTATTGAGTCCGTGATGTGCAGTTGCGATGGTGGTGGTGGGGCACAGTGCGCTGTTGAGTCTGTGGAGTCGTTCGTCGCACGTGATGATGCTGGTCTGTCCGCTGTCTTCGCCGTAGTATGCACAAGTCACGACGATCTGTCCTGGCTTGATGAGTTGCAAGCACGTGTCGCCTATGCGATTCAGCAGTCGTCTGCTGAGTCACCTCTGTCCACCGTCTGCACAGTTGGCAGCTGTTCAGTCACGCCGCCCGAGCGTGTGACGGATGCCACCTGGATCCTAGATTTGGGTGCCACCCATCACATGACATGTCGTCGCAGTGATTTCGTGGTCCTTGGTCCTGTGGGCTCTGTGAAGTCTGTGCGTACGGCTGCTAGGCATGAGGTTCCTATTCAAGGTGAAGGTGTCGTGCAATTCCATGGACCGTCTTGACCGTTTTACATTTCGAACGTGTTGTACGTGCCTGGCCTAGAACTCAGCTTGCTGTCTGGACGTGCCTGCACACGGATGGGTCTCAGTGTGGCATTCACAGGTGAGGATGCCACTGTCTCCGTTTGCGCCACTGCTGAAGTGGTACTTGGTGGTAAGGCAGTAGGGGACTTGTACCACGTCTCCAGCTGTCCCACGTCGACCACCATCACTACATCTCCCACTGCACGAGTGTTCGTGACAGGCACACTGTCGCCTGAGCATCAGCGTCTACTACATAGACGCTTGTGTCACGTCCACTTGGATGCCGTAGATCGTCTGATTTGCACCCAACCTGCACTCGGTCTTGACGCAGCGTCCTTCGAGATGCCGCCGAAGACCGATTGCCTACAATGCGCGCAAGGAAAAATGCACCGTGCAACATACCCTCTGTCCGACTCACGGGCTTGCAAGCCCCTCGAGCTGGTTCACTCTGATCTCCTGGGACCCCTCCCCGTGGAGTTCCAGGATGACAGAGGGCGTTATGTTCTGACAATCACGGATGACTTCACCCGCATGCGGTGGGTCTTCAGTCTGCGCCTGAAAAGCGATGCTGCGCTTGCTGTGCGCACATGGCTTGTCATGGCCGAACGCCAGTCCGGCCATACCCTCCAGAACTTCCGCTCTGAACGGGGCGGTGAATACATGGGGGATCTTGACCGCTACTTCTCCGAAGTGGGAGTGTTTCACAACCTCTCTACCCCAGCCACACCACAGCAGAATGGTGTGTCTGAGCGGTGGAACCGCACCATGGAGGATGCGGTTTGCTCCATGCGGGTAGATAGCAGCATGCCTGAGGTGTTCGCCTTTGAGGGCATGGCCTACATGACATGGGTCTGGAACAGGATTCCTCACGGCCCCCTCCCAAACACGCACACCCCGAACGAACTGTGGTACGGACGTCGTGCCGACCTCCGGCTCGCACGCGTGTGGGGGTCCCTTGCTTGCGTCTGGTTCACACCATACAACAAGGATCCAAATTCTCCCCGAGAGGTTGCGTCTACGCGTTTGTCAGCGTGGCTTCACGCTCCAAGGCCTGGCGGTTTTGGGACCCCAGTCGGCGTCGCATTGTCGAGTCTCGAGACGCTCTATTCTTCGAGCGTCTCTCCTTCAGAGATCTGCCCGCCGGGGGCACCCCGCAGTCGCATTCCCCTGGGTGTGGTACGTTTCCACGCGCAGGGGAGGGTGGGCTGCCTAATGACGCTGTCCCGGTCAGCCTGGGCGCTACTGGTCCGTCCCACCCCCAGGGTGACTCGCAAGTGTCGTCCACGCCGCCCACGTTGACCGCGTCGCCTGTCCCANTCCAAATTCTCCCCTAGAGGTCGCGTCTACGCGTTTGTCAGCGTGGCTTCACGCTCCAAGGCCTGGCGGTTTTGGGACCCCAGTCGGCGTCGCATTGTCGAGTCTCGAGACGCTCTATTCTTCGAGCGTCTCTCCTTCAGAGATCTGCCCGCCGGGGGCACCCCGCAGTCGCATTCCCCTGGGTGTGGTACGTTTCCACGCGCAGGGGAGGGTGGGCTGCCTATTGACGCTGTCCTGGTCAGCGTGGGCGCTACTGGTCCGTCCCATCCCCAGGGTGACTTGCCAGTGCCGTCCACGTCGCCTACGTTGACCGCGTCGCCTGTCCCACCTGCGCCCACTGTCCCGCCAGCATCCCCTGCAGTACAAGAGTCTGTGTCACCTGTCGCGTCCCCGGTGCTTCCCGTGTCCCTTGCACCTGTGTCACCAGCAAAGTCACCGGTGTCACTTGCATCGCCTGTACCACCTGTGGAGTCTACGTCACCAGTTGCATCGCCTGCATTGTCCTCACCCTCCGTTTGCCCAGGCGACACACCAACATCACCTGGCACATCGCCAGTCGTGTCCGTGTCTGACGAGTGTCCACCACCTGCCCTAGCTGTACCATCACCAGAGCCATACCGGCGAGGTGAGGGTGGACGCCTCCGACCGTGTCCTGCTCGTAGCGTGCGCAGCGGGGATCCCGGCATGAGGGCCTTGGGCCTCAGTGCGCAGAGGCTCACTGAAGTCCACCCCGGCTGTGATACAGGCCTCGCTCTGCTTGCTCACGAGCGTCAACTTGCGGTGGACTCTGCAGAATCCACCATCACCGTTGGCCCTCCGTCTTCGGCCTATGTCTTGGCCATGCGCGGTGGAGATGCAGCGGCCCCAGACCCTAGTGTGGTGGGAGTGACACCAGACCCCAGGACACTGCGTCAGGCCCTGGCTGGACCCGATGCAGCACTCTGGCACGCAGCATGCAAGGCTGAGCTGGCGGCTATCAAGGAACATGGGGTTTACGACCTCGTAGACCTATCGCCTGGACGAAAGGCCGTTCAGGCCAAGTAGGTTTTGCGGAAAAAGCTGAAACCGGATAACACAGTTGATTACTACAAAGCACGGCTGACAGCGAAGGGATTCTCTCAGGTCGAAGGGATCGACTTCACTGAGACTTTTGCACCAGTTGGACGCACGACCACGGCCTTGGGTCTGCTGTCCTAGGTGGCCTAGCACGACAGGGAACTCCACCAAATGGACGTCAACAACGCGTTCCTACATGGAAAATTGGAGGAAGAGATCTACATGGTCCAACCCCCAGGGTTCGAGGACGGCAGTGGTCGTGTGTACCGGCTACGAAAAACGCTGTACGACCTGAAGTAATCGCCTCGATGCTGGAACAAGGAGATCACTGGCACGCTCCTACGAGCGGGCTATGTCCAGAGCGTGGCGGACCCATCGTTGTTCTTGTCCCAGGCCACTGCGCCCTTTTCGGCCATCCTGGTCTATGTCGATGACCTCCTGATCGTCTCGCTTGACCTGAAGGCTGTCGACGCGGGCAAGGGCGTGCTGCAATCGACATACAAAATGAAAGAGCTGGGAGAGGCCAAAGTGTTTCCGGGCATGCACATTGTCCGTGATCGCGCTCGTCGGACGCTCCTGAAATAGAAAACCTAGGCAGCAGGTTGGGGCAGCAGCGTTGTTGATGCAACGTGCGGGCTTCCACGCTCGTTGCTTAAGTCAGCTGCCCCCTCAGTCTGCTGCTCTAGAGTCTAAGTCTGGAAGCTCTGGGTTTGTTACTCAGAAACGCGCGCGCCAGAGTTGGCGCCAGAAAGCAGCTGAAAACTGAAAGTAACTGGTTAGGAATGAAGAATGAGCAACAATGGGAGACCCCTCCAAGTTCTAGCTCCCCCCCACTAGTGTAGAAGTTGTTACTCAGCTAACCAGCCAATCAGAAAATAACTGTGGACCTATTTTCTGGCTGGCAGG